>CAWUFW010027400.1:0-27011 GCA_963921515.1 Calotriton arnoldi | reverse complement strand
AACACCAATGCACTACCCTAATCCCTAAAACACTACCCCCGCACGACTCCCTACACTACCCAAAGACCACTGCACTAACCTAAACCCTAAAACACTACCCCCGCACGACTCCCTACACTACCCAAAGACCACTGCACTACCCTAAACCCTAAAACACGACCTCCTACACTACACAAACACCACTGCACTACCCTAAACCCTAAAACACTCCCCTACACTACACAAACACCACTGCACTACCCTAAACCCTAAAAACTACCCCCAGCACGAACCCCTACACTACCCAAACACCACTGCACTACCCTAAACCCTAAAACACTACCCCCAGCAGTACCCCTACACTACCCAAACACCACTGCACTACCCTAAACCCTAAAACACTACCCCCAGCAGTACCCCTACACTACCCAAACACCATTGCACTATCCTAAAACACTACCCCCAGCAGTACCCCCTACACTACCCAAACACCACTGCACTACCCTAAATCACTACCCCAGCATGACCCCCTACACTACCCAAACACCACTGCACTACCCTAAACCCTAAAACACTACCCCCAGCACGACCCCATACACTACCCAAACACCACTGCACTACCCTAAACCCTAAAACACTACCCCAGCACGACTCCCTACACTACCCAAACACCACTGCACTACCCTAAACCCTAAATCTACCCCCAGCATGACCCCCTACACTACACAAATACCACTGCACTACCCTAAACCCTAAAACACTACCCCCAGCACGACCCTCTTCACTACCTAAACACAACTGCACAATTTGTTACAGGCGTTGCAACGCAGGCCTTTGGTGCTTACTAGAAGTTTCTGGTGGGCTAGTTGGGCCCCAGGGACCCTCAGGATTCAAGGTGACCTAATCCCCCAACTTAAAACGCTCCACGGGGCGCGTTTGCACAGTGGTGAAGGGAGGGGGCGGGGCCTCAGGTGACATGTGCGCAAACACGCCCTGTGGTGCGTTTAAGTTGGGGAATTAATTCCTTTGAATCCTGAGGGACCCTGGGGCCAACTAGCCCACCAGGTACCTTCAGTAAGCACAACAGAGTTGCGTTGCAGAGAGGTGAAAAAGGTGCGTGGCCTCTGAACGCCTCTCTGCAACTCAGCTCTGTGGTCCTAACTGTAGGTACCTGGGGGCTAGTTGGGCCCCAGGGACCCTCAGGATTCAAGGGACTTAATCTCGCAACCTAAAACGTGCCACGGGGCGCGTTTGCACACGTCACCTCAGGCCCCTCCCTTCACCACTGTGCAAACGCGCCCTGTAGCTGCTTTAAGAGGTAGTTTTAATCCCCCTGCCCTATTATGTACTAGGGACTTGCAGAGGAGGTCATGCTAATCACAGGGGTACCCCAACGCATAGTGTTCCCTAGTGTATGTAGGTTTTTCACTGTATTCTAAGTGTCTTTTAGCATAGCACTGGCTCTGATTAGTCAGAGTCAATTACCACCAGTACCCGTCTGAAAAGATGTGGGCACAGGATGATTTTGCAACAAGGCCTCTTTCTGCTCCTCTGTTGGTTCTTTCTGCACATGTCTTGCTTCTTCCTGCACTTTTCTTCGTCTTTGTGGACTTCTGTTGCTTCTTTCTGCATTTCTTTTGCTTCTTTCTGTGCGTTTTTTCTTCTTTCTTCACATGTCCTACCTATGTAGGCATAGTTAGAAACTAGCATTTAAAAAACCTTTGAAATTCACTTAAAAAATCATAGGTTTCAGGCACGTTATAGTTAGAAATTAGCATTTAAAAACCTTTGAAATTCACTGAAAAACCATAGGTTTCAGACACGTTATAGTTAGAAATTAGCATTTAAAAACCTTTGAAATTCACTGAAAAAACCATAGGTTTTAGGGACAGTTATAGTTAGTTGGACATTTCACTTGCACAAAACCATAGAAATTCCCCCGTTATAGTTAGTTCAGCTAACTATAACTCGCGCCCCGCAATGCACTGCTGATGACGTCACATATTACATCACTCATGACATGGTCAGTGACATCACTGATGACATCACTGATGACATCTCAAATGACATCATTGATGACATCATCCATGTGATAATTTCATGCATCTTCTCACACCCTAATATAACTTTTGATACACCCACTCTAAATTACAGACTGCCATTCTCAAAACCATAGACACTCCAACACCAAAAACTACATACCCACTCACTGATTCTTAGGTCTACACACACATCCACTCACTCACCCGTACAGTCACTCATACTTACAGTCACTCAGTATAGGACTATCATATGCACTCATACACCTATATAAACACTCACACACCGCCACTCATCCATAGAGGTACTCACACACCTAGTCAGTCATGCAAAAAATTAATCACACACCCATTTACTCACCTATACAGTTATACACACACCAGCTCACTTACTCATACAAATACTAGCACATTCTTACGCTCTTATACAATAACTGATACAAGCACACACGCATCCATACAGCCACTCTCACTATCACACACTCTCACTTATAGCCATTTAAATACTCTAACACACATATATACTGCCTTTTACATATGTAGTTACTCGCACATGTACCACTGAGATATACATTCACTCACTAACACACCCATACACACACTCACCCACCCAAGCAGTCCATCACAGATGCACTCTTGAAATCATGCACCCAGTGAATCACCCACTCACACATCTATGTACAGAGTCACCCACACCCCACCCACACAAACACTCAGGCAGCCATACAGATACTCAGAGAACCAATCAACCCATATAGACACTCATGTAGCTATTCGCAAATCCATGCATCCACTTACACACCAACAAACAGACGGATACAGACATTCACACAGTTTAGTCACTAACCCATGCATTCAGTAAGATACGTTTAATCACTCACTTGTAGAGTCAGTCACTCACGTACTAAATCATCCATTCAGACACTTATACACCCACTCATTCTTCAATACGCCTTTCCCTATATATATTAAACATATTTAAACTTTACAGAAACACACAGTCACTGGATGATGTCATCAGTGATGTCATCAGTGATGTCATGAGAGATGTCATCAGTGATGTCACTGACCATGTCATGAGTGATGTAATATGTGACGTCCATCAGCAGTGCATTATGAAGGCCGAGTTATAGTTAGCTGTACTAACTATAACGGGGGAATTTCTATGGTTTTGTACAAGTGAAATGTCCAACTAACTATAACTGTCCCTAAAACCTATGGTTTTTTCAGTGAATATATATATATATATATATATATATATTTATACATACATATAATGGCCTAGGAGATTGAAAGCTGCCAAAATACAATGATTATCATGATCTTACAGGCTCATTTCCGGAACAACCAGACAACATAGAGAAATATACTTACAGTAAATACGATAAACCCTACTGTATTAGTTCTTAATACTCTGAAGCTACTAAATAGCTTCTAAGCCCTAGATTGTTACAAAGGGGTTTGAGCCATTTCCTACGAGGGATTTTATACTGGGGGCAGAAAACAGTGGGTATTCCATATCTTCACAGAGTGCTCCCCACATACCACAATGATGAATCTGCTTATGTTTGTTCCAGCTCTTAGTATAATGCCCAATCTGAAGGACACCCAACCTAAATTTAATAAACAGGGTCCTAGCAAGAACTTGACTTATATATTATCAAGACATGGTTCAAAGGCTGCATTACATTTAAACTGGAAATATGCTGACGTCAAGGATCCTGCACTACATTTACATAGATACTGGTCCAATTTGTAAGAACAGTATGCAGTTTCAGCAGCTGTTTTAATGTCCTTCTTTATAGCGGATGTGGTGGTCCATATTTAACTCGTACCCATCGTATAAAAGTTAGATTTTAGATGAGTAAGCCACTTAATAGTTACTGAGTTAGAAATGCTCATATCCTCTGATAGTTCATCTCGATAGGGTTCCAACTGTGGCGTACACCACAAGCGCACCCAGAACAACAGGGGTCTTAGCTCTGCTATATCACTAATCCTCTTGAGACGAATTAAAAAAACTAGAGGAATGATTGCAGTAGTCTGTGGCAGGCTAAACAAGGATCTAAGAAATTAATCTTCATTGATGCTCACCTCCTTTTTTCCCATATGCCCCCAGATCTCAGCCCCAGACAAAGCAGCACTCTGTACCTTTGCACAAAACATCTCGATAAACTGGAGAAACATATCTCGTGTCCTGCTTTTATACCTTCTCACCACTACAGATGCTCCATGCAAAAGGGTGGCCCTACTTTGCCCATATGTAAATACCAGGAGATAGATTTATCTATTGATATGCCCAAGTAGTCGAATTTCTCTACTCTCTCTTTTGTTAATGAACTTTTTTTATAAGGACTTGAGCATATATGCCTTCACTGAACCCTTTACTGAACCCAATAGAACTTGTGTTCTGTGGTATAGCAGGTGTTTGAGGCTTTAGGTGGCCAGAGGTCCATGATGTGTTTGCTGTTCTTCTTCCTGAGATATGCGTGAACATTGCAGCCTATGATATAACGGGATGCAGTAAAATTTGTACGGCATAAGTATGTGGTAGGTTGTGACTTTGGACCACAAACACATGGGCTTCATCCACACAATTAGCTGAATTTTTCCTTCGCATGGTCTCAGATATTTCTTTTTTTATTTGGACCCAATTAGAACTTGTATGCATTTGTATGTTGTTGATGAGATTCTTCAGTCTGCCAGGGCCGATGTCGAGTTAATTTATGTGTTGCCTTAGGTACTTGTCAACAGTAGGCAATGGGCCAGATGTAATAATATCAGGAATAGTGATTTCCAAATTGCTATTTTCTCTGAATCGCAATGAGGAAATCATCTTTCCTAAGGTATGACACTTTTATTTTTAAATTATCAATTCCTAATGGATTGCAAACCGACCTACCTGATGAATATTAATAGGGTTGGTCGCAGTTTATGACCCATTAGGAATAATAGCCATCACAGGGGTCATCAGTGAATGTTTTTAAATAAAGCAATCTTTTTTTTTCTGAAATGCAGCTCTGCCACCATTTTTGAACTGGTGGTAAAATATTAATATTTTGCAAACGGAATTTGGTCGTAAACATTAATACATACCACTGTGAAGTAGTGAAGTATTTTATTAACTGTTTGATTAATTAAAATCATTACAGTAAAAGAATTGTTTCAAACGGTTCCCTATTACTACAATCCCCTCCCCTTCCAATGTCTTGATCCTTGAGACAGCCTTAGCCCCTTGACTTGCTTGTGCAAATTCTAAAAAATGTATATAATTACTGGTATGATGACACAAATGACTGTTGAAGCATAAAAAGTCAGGTTTGTTGAATAAAAACTTTAAGTAAAAGAGGAGGGTCCCCCTTAAAACCTCACATCTCTGCTACCTCCATTGTGTAGTAAATTGCACTGTGCTGATAAAGTGTGTGGTCGGTTGCCTATTGGCGGGGTGGACTCAGTTTGTAACACCTCGTTAATAACAATACTGATTGAGTGTGTAAATTTCCCCAGTCTTGTTTGGCTCCTTTTCGTAGTTTCAGTGAAGCACAAGTCTGAAGCCTCCCTGCCGGTCCTGGCCCCCTTTGCGATAAGTATCGGGCGAAGAAGGCGCCGGTGCTTTTTGTTCAGTTTAGGGCAACAGCACAGGAGGTGAAGCCAAGATTCTTTAAAATAGTAGCATAGCCTGCACTCAGCGTTTTCCCACTTGCATGCCCAAACTGGGTTGAAATCTGTAATGCGTTGCATGGTGAGTCTCCTGTAGAGGATTTTCCTACGGACCTGTATTGTCAAATCCTCACGTAAAAAGGGTTGAGCCTTTCCCAGAATGTATGTTTTATCCAGTGCCTCTGTGATCGAACTAGGACGGAGTCTTGTGCAAACAATATTTCCCATACATACCACTGTGATTCGATATTTGGAAGGGACGCCCTAAACACGCCCCTTCCAAATACCGAATAGCAAACCCAAATTGCCAAAACAGGGTACTCCTTTGTCTGCATTTAGAGTGCTATTAACCTTTAGGTACTTGTAATGGGGAAAGGGACTTATTGACACAGCAACTTTTCTGGCAAACTCTAAATAAGCCCCAATATATATTTTTGACCCAGTGTCATTTGTATTTTGCTGTGGTAGGGGCAGTGCTTAATTTGTTCCAATGGTTGGCGGTGGGGCCCAACGGCACCCATTTTTGACGACCGGTATCGGACATTTCACAAGAGATGGAAAAACAATCAAAGGGGAAAAGAAGGAGAAAGCAAAAGGCAGAAAACTGCCTTAAAGGGAGAAAGTTAGAACCTGCATGAGTGTGATAATGGGGCAGTGAGTGTCCGGTAGTTAGATAAAGAGGCATGAAGTGAATACCACACCATGCAACCTATGTATTCGGTGCATTGACATGTAATAGTGGCTCCACATGCTTCTCATGAGAGCTTTAGGCACAAGCACTCATTCTTTTAAAAATTAAGGTCTGGGTAGTGGTGAGATGCTTACAAGGCAAAACCTTTGTCTGTAGTCTTCAATATCCAGATGAAGGGTGTGGCCTTCCCTGGCAATTTCTCAACATCTAGAAGTAGTTTAGTTTATAGTATTTGCAATATACTAAGTGGCAAATTTACTAATCTTTCATGAAATGCAGGGCAGCAAGTAAAGTTGCTGTGCTGCATTGCGTGAAAGGGAGAGAGCAAAAATGCTCCATATTTACAAAGATATAGAGCATTTCTGCTCTCTCCTCAAACTGGTAGACTGTGTGCAGCTTAGCCCCAAATCAGGCACCCTTGCACAATATTGCACAGGAGTCTGCATTATGGGCAGGCTTATTTTTGTGCAGGACACCTTCTTGCACAAAACAATCCTTAGAGCAGTGGTCTTCATACTATGTGGCATACCCCTGTGGAGGGGCGTGGAGGTATCAGAATGGGGGTGCAAGTTGTGTGAGTCCTACAACAATGAAATTCAAACGCTGGTTTCATGGCATTTGTGTAACATATTGCTGTCGTGTGCTTTCAGGCTTATATTTAAATGCAGTTGGGATTGTACTGTAATTTTGCCATTTTCAATGTGTGCCAATTGGAAAGACAAAAACGAGGTGGATAGACTCAGTGTGATGAGAAAGCACATTCAAATTCTTTTTGTAGGTGCCTGACTTACAGTAAACATTAAAACAGTGTGATATTAGTGGGATTATACCAATGTGGGTGTAGAGAGCAAAAATCTCGGTGGGTCTTGAAGGGAGGTAGAGCTTTGATGTGGGTTGGGTTGCCACCTATCCCAAGGCCATATGGTCACATTTTAAGTTTCTGCAAAGGCCTGCACATGGTGCCTAAAAGAACTTTACTTAAAGTGTATTTTCTGTCTTTATAGACTTTTATCAGTCAAGGATGGTTAAGGCGGTTTTAGAACAATCTAATGTACTTTCTCTTTATATTTAGAGTTTCATATATGTACTGATAAGGGGGAAAATATACCGGCTTTTGTCCATTTTCTATTTTTTGTACTGGCCGGGGCATTAAAGTACTGGTCATGCTGGTAAAAAATAAATGTCCAGTTGGCAAGCTCAAGCTTTTACTGGGGTTCTTGGTAGCCTTGAAGAGAAGCACTCTGCACAGCTTACAAGGAAGGGGCTGGATGGCACTTAGAGGGAAGGCTGTTGGGTTGGAATTTCAAGAATGGGTGTTTCAGCACTGGCAGTGATTGAAATGGAAATATAAAAACTCAGGTATAAGCTACTTCAGAGTGATTGTTCACTAATGAAAAGTGCTGGTATTCTGCTGTTAAAAGTATTTCACCACTGTTGTGAAGTGATGGTACACTCCCATTCAAATTAAAGAAGTCCAGCTAGTCACTACCTTTTACTCAGAAGATAAGGGCTGATTCTAGCTCTTAAGAATGCACCTCAGCGAGGCGTTTTGTAGCTATTCATAAGGGATGAGGAAGAGGATCTGGGTTTGAAGATCAGCCTCAAACTGTGTCTTGTAGAGTGCTGTCTGAATGGAGTGCTGTAGATGTGGCCTGGGTAGGGCTTTGCAGGGTGTGTCTGGGTGGTTTTATGCAGAGGAAGTCGATATAGGGCTTTGTCTAAGTGAAAGCTTTGTAAATTGAGTTTGGATTGGAATTTACAGCAACTCCATCACCCTACTTGAAAGTTTGAGGGGGCACTACTCCAAATCTTTGTGCTCATGGGGGTTCAGTATAATAAAATTGAAGACCACTGCCTTAGAGTCATTTAAATCTTTCTGTCTATGATGCGGAATGAATCAAGCATAGAAGGAGGAAATAACATATATATATTTTTCGTCATTACTGCTCACTGGGGAAGGCGTAACATTTTGACCCATTACCAGGTTGACTAGCTTTAGGAAATGCACCAGAATCTATGGGTGGATACAGGGGAACACCCATGCTGTACCAATGGAACACCTCCCAGCTTGAAATGCAATGTAACGCACCAATAGCCACTGCATTGTATTACATTTCTTTACAGAGCTGAGCCGGGTGGCACAGATCATTCCTTCAGTGGCTTTGAAAATATTACTGAAGTTTTTGTGTTGTCCTTGCTTCACCTTGCACGACGCAAGGACAATGCAAAGGCTTGATAAATGTGGGCCTAACCATTCAGATACAAACTTAATAGACTATGATGTTGTATATAGAATAATTACATTCCTTGTTCTCCCCTCATGTCACCAGTACTTCAGCAAGCTATCAAAATCAGCATAATACCCATGCCACTCTCTCATTGCTCAGGATTTCTTGGCAAATGTTCTGGGCTTTGATCGATGTGGAAGGTATTTGCTATTTTTTTTAATCATCTTTTAATATTTTATATCTGCAAGCATGTATTTAAAATTGATTGTTAAAAGATTGTATTTGCTATTTTGTTCATTTTTTAATATTTTTATGTATGCAAGCAGACATTTAAAATTGATGTTTAAAAAGAATCTATTTTTCAGAGCTATGTTTCCATAGAAATACTGGCATACATCAGTTGTACAGTCCACTTCTCTATGGCCTTTTAATTTAATAATTATATGATTGAACTCGAAGCATCGACCCTGTCTCTTTTCTAAGAGAAACATTTAGGTTGTACATTTCACCATAACCAGCATGGAGCTTCAAGTCATAGGGCCTGATTTCGAGTCTGGCTAACTTCCGACCGCCAGACTTGTGGTGGCAGTCGACCGTCTGCTGCATTACGACTTTGAAAGTTGTTGCGGCGCAAGACCACCGGCTGTGCCAGGGAACAGTTGTTCCTTGGCGGTGGTGCAGCTGCACCACAATGTAAGATAAGATGCTCAGCTGGACTGGCGCAGTCCCTCTGAGCATATTACAAGTTCTGTTACTGCCAGCCATTTCATGGCAGGAGGTCTGCCATGAAAAGGCTGGTGGTGGAGAAACAAAGGGGCCCAACAGGGCCCCCATGCCCCCCACCATGGGGATACATTCAGGGGGGCACAGCATGCAGCCCCCTGTCTGTATTTCCCCAAAGTTCAAGCATGGCATGGACGTCACCTAAATGCCGTGCTGGAACTTTCTTGCCGTTCCTATTGTGATGCATGTTTTTCAGGCACCACCATTGAAAAGGCGCAGGACCGTCCACCATACAGGAGTTCAACTCATAATACGGCGGGCGGTCCATGCTCGGGTTTGGCGCAGCTGTGCCGGCGGAGAGCAAGGGCAACTTCACCAAACTCGTAATCAGCCCCTTAATTTCTTGAGTGCTATAAACAATTCTTGTTATACAAACCCAAAACATTAACCTGTAGTTTCGTCTGCAGAATAGAAAATTCCTGCTTAATTTGCATCTACATCTGCCAGCATCTAATAATTATTCACAAGCTAGTATATTTGCACCAGTTGTCTGGGTAATTGTTGACATCAAATGTAAGTATCAGACAATTGCATATTAGACTGTGGCATTTTATCTATAGAGTAAAAATGTCTATTTGTAATGAAATACAGATTATATTTAAGTCTAGCTGACTTTATTAGATGCTGTGCACATATTAATCTACTTTGTGAAATAAAACTTCATACTTCTTTGCTGAGCTCACTTCCCCATGTAGGTCTCTTTTTCTTTGAAAATAAAAATATTGAGAAACATTGTTTCATGTGATTAATTGTTTGATAACCTGAACATTTATCACTATTGTTCCTGATGTTTGTTGGTAAACAAGAAATAACATATATTCAACATATGTTTCTTTATTTGTCAGTGATGTGTGGTTTCTGAGCAATTAATGTATCTTTTGAAAACCTTGTTCTTCTACTTTTTCCATGCTCTCAAACTTGAAAAAACATTGAAAGTTAAGGGTTTATCAAGATCGGGATACATGTGCATATGGAAGCACAATGCGTTTGTGGTAGGGCCTTATATGAATTGAAGGCCCATTCACAGAGGCACTTCCAACTGTAAACCTGCTTTAACATACAAAATGGTGACATTTATGCCTGCCAGGACTTCCTTGTCACGACTGAGGAGAAACTCACAGTACTAACTCCCAAGCAAGGAATGGCAAGTGGGTGCAGCAAACTTTTAGCCATTTAAATTTCTGAACACATGAAAACTTTTTATGCTGTGGACATTGTAAAACTTCTATCCAGCTGTTTCCCACCGGGAAGCAAAAAAATATTTTACTAAAAAGAAAGAAGATAACTGCTCCCGAGAAGTGACTTTCGGGTCAAAGAAATATGATCCTCATTAATAGTTATCATATGCTTGTTTTACTGACATCTTGTAGGATTTGGTTGTAATGTTAATAATTGATGTTTCTCAGCTTAAAGGTGAACTGTTAGTTGAAGCTTTATCTTTACAACATCTTGCTTTTGCTCAGTTGTGTAATTTTTGTATAGTCTCAGCTATTTATATTAAGGCAAAGATCAATGTCTATTATCAGCTTCCTTCCCTTTTCTAATCTTAAAAAATCCACTCTAGACACAGGATAACACTCATTCAGTCAGTTTGAAAGTACTCAACTTTCTTACCATTATTAACTTTCCTTTTTCTTATAGCCTTTGGATGGCTTAAACACCATAAAAGCAGTGGCAGCTGCTCCAGGGAAGCAGTAGTGGGGCGGGGGGGGGGGAAAGGAGGAAGAGGGTTAAAAGAAAATCACTTACCTGCCGGACGCTGCCGCTTCTCCTCTGTCCCCTTCCTGGCTTCTTCTGTCGAAGCAGGAAGCACATGGGCTCCCAGGCTCCCATAACCAATCACAACACTGCAATGCAGCGTTGTGATTGGTCTGAGCGCCATGGTTTGGTGCTCAGTTTTGCTCAGCCAGGGAATGGGAGCCTGGGCATGTTCTCCATGTAGGCTGTAATGCAGCCTGCATGGAGAACATGCAAAGTGCGCATGAATGTTTGGCCGTATCAAGAGGGCCGGTCAAACACTCATGCGCACTTCCATAGTGCCCACCACTCCTCCCCCTGCTCCTAGAGCATAGCAGATCCGCCCGTCCCGCCGAGACACCACAGCAGAAACAACAAAAATGATAATAACATGTATTATCATTTTATCTTTCCTTTTTTTCCACTGCTAAAGGCAGTGGGTGACGCTCCTCCGCCTTAGTGGAGGATCCGCCACTGCATAAAAGAAGTGTATGATGCAGTTACCAGTTTGGCAACACCCACCCTAAGAGGCAACACCATGCAACCTGATGTGGTCCAGGCCTATGAACTGAAAAATACAACTCTAATCCAACCTCAACCAAGAATGCTTTCACTCCTGATACTTTCATTGACAACAATGCTAGCGGCATGAAAGGACATTCAATCACAAGAGAAATAATTTCAGTACAAGCGCTCAAGGCCAATTATTGTGAGTGTAAAATCTTTTTCTGATGCCCTTGCTGACTTATTAACTGCTTCAAGTGGACTGCTTGACTATGAATCCAATGCCCATCTTAGTTTGTTGGCTAAGAAAAACCTAAACATATTTTAGACTGTAGTGTAAGTAAAAAGCAATAAGCAGTTGTGTATTACACTTCCGTCTATTAGAGTTTGAGCCCGATTTACATTTCGGTAGGCAGTCCATTTCTCTTCCAGGGTGCCGGAGTATATTTTTCCGTCACCCTCACTTCGATACCATATGCAAATTGTATAAATGACCATCAAACCGGTGGTCATTTATAAAGCAGTGGCAGGAACCGCCATCACAGCAGTTCCTGTCAATGCCTTTAGCAATTTGGTGCCGTGGGACGTCAATTGTACTGAGTCCTGCACCCGAAATGAGATTTTCTTTTAGAAAGGAAAAAAAGAGAATGCGCCCCAAACCATGGGAGTCCTCCCCCATTGCAAGGGGAGCATTTAGTAGTTTTCACTGCCACTTACCTTCAGGGTTTTCCTGGCGGTGATGGACATTGAAAACTTACCTCTAATCCACCCATCTAATTCAGGTGGGCGGAATTACAGGTTTGCCTTGGACCACCTTTACTCTGCAGGGCTGTTGGAGGGTTTAAGCACAGGGGAGACTGAGAAGTCTCTGTTGTGATTAAACATATGGTCAGCCTGCATCTAAATTGGGGGTGGGGGCCATTATCTTGGCAGTATAGATATTCTGTCGCCATTGTGACAGAGTAGCTATACGGTCAAGATTTACGTTGGCCCCATAATATGGAATAGTACCAGAACCTACATTTAGGGAGAGGTTTCCTTTGCGAAGGTATGATATTCATGGGTGTAACATTTTTGAGTATACAGATGATAGCGAGGTTGATGATTAATATTAGTGATACATATATATCTTGCTATCCCATTACAAAGGATTTAGCCTCCAAAGAGATCATTCGAAAATGATGATGTTAATACACCTGAAAAAAGTGAGGAGAAAGATAGTAAACATTACTTACAGCCTTTATCAACACTCGCTAACTAACGATGAGCAGAAATGGATGAATTATTTCCAGCTTTTAAGTCTTTATGAAATTTGGCCAGTAAGAGTTTATTTAAAATCCAAATTGTGCGGCTGTTTCCAATCTAATATGGCAGCCATTTGTGATGACGATAATCCATTGTGTAATCAATAATCTCATTCTCATCTTCCTGTTTGCCTGGAAGGGTGTCCATTTAGCCCTGATATTATTGGTTAACTTATATGGTAATCAAAATGTTTACCGGCTACACCGATACATTAAAGGACTATGAACCAAGCACTTGACGAGGGCTACAATAATTCTTGTATTTATGAATGGGTACTTAGATTCTAATAAACAATTAGGGGGTTATATGGGTACTTGAGATCTTATAATTGGGGAAATGCATGAGTAGAAAAGTTATGATTGGAGAAGAAAGTCACTATCAAAAATAGTAACTTTTGAAGCAGTTGAATCAAGATATAAGTAGCTGTGTACAACATAATGAAAGACTGGGATGATATACCCTTAGAGGTGATGCCAGATGTACAGCTATGGTTATTTAATATGTACTGAAACAATTCCTAATAATGGTATTATTATCAGATAGGCATGAGAATGAACATGTGTCATGCAGTATATCTACAACCCAAACTGATAAAGATGTTCAATTAAATGAAAGTTGGCTTGGGTGGCAAAGTTGCTTACCTTTGGTGCTGCAGGATAAGCTTTCTCCAATTTAATACCTTAAAATGATGATTCTATATTTTTGTCACCATGGCATTGCTTTTGTTGGGTATGTGTTTCGACTTTGTATCCTTGAATGCTAACTTTTCTTATTTTCTTTATGCCAAAATTGCATGTCATCAGGAATCTGGTATGGAAAGCATTTCTCAGTCTTTAGAAGGAGGTGATTGCATACCATGGAAGGTATCTCTTTTGAAAGCACTAACTTTTCTGACTGCAGTGTGAATTCTCCTAAATGACAACATGAGCAAAGTGTGAGAATAGGGCAAAATGGAATAGGCATTTTTTACTGCTCTGCTCTATTAATCCTTGCACTTCCACATATATGCCTAAATATTTCTCCATTCCCTCTGTGTTTATTCAAAATAGAATTGTGTCCACGTATTGTATCCCAGTATATGCTCCCCAAAATGACAACATGATTAAGGTGCGAGTAGGGCATTGTGGGATAGGTCGTTTTTTACTTTGCCCTGCTTTAACACCCCTTGCACTACGAGAGATATGTCTAACCATTACTCCACTTTCTCAGAACTCATTCTAAATAGAATGGGGTTTAAATTTCTGCATTTACTGAATTGTTACATGTCTCTCAATGAGAGCAATTAGCGTGAATGGCTGGATTCTAAATCCAGTAATTCACTGTTTTGATGTTGCAATGTGGGGTAATTGAACTGGTTAACCACTGCTGCAACATCAGAAAGAAATTGCAGGCTGCTCTGGTTGTGGCAGTGGAAAGCAGGGAGTACAGCTTGTGGAGGGGAAGCAGGGGAAGGCACAGTCAGAAGGAAATTATTCTTTTTTTTAATATGGGAGAGGGAGAAGAGGCCTTAATATGTATTGCTCCCTCATTACTCCTCTTCCCCTGTGTAGCAGTTGAAAGCAGAGGAAGGTGATTTTGAGGGCAATAAATAACAAAACATTATAGATGGGTAACAAGTGAATTACAGGTGTTTTTTCACCTTGGGCTTCTGAGTGATATAGACAACTCAAGCGTCACTATTGTTGTCTCTCTTATATCACTCAGAACCCTCGATGAAAAACATCCTCATAATTCAAGGTAGCGGTTAATGTCTTGAAATCCATTTTGATTAATATTCTGAAACACTATTATGAAACTAATTGATCCCATTTTTTATTTGCAGACTTCTTACAAAACAGGTATGTTGATGGCCTTGGCTCATTTTACCATTATCTCTCTGAACATGGAGGTCAACACATTTTATTTGTTCAGTTGATGCAAGTACATTTTCCCAGGTCAATGAGTGTAGCTTATTCAGTTCATTTTTTCTTTGTATTCGGGGACGTTTAGTCCTGTTTATCCATTTATATAAGCAGGAAAGTAGAACTAAAGGTCCTAGAATGCGAAGCAAATATCTGGACTGGATGAACTATCCACACATGGAACATGGAAACTTGAAAGCTCTTTGATACCATGAGAAATTTCATCTGTTTAAGTCTGCTTGTACCAATGTCCCTTTAGTTAATGGGCAGTTGAAAGTATCATGAATGTTATATCTCTCGCCTTTTATTAATCAGCAGCTCGGTTTTCCAAAAGGATTTGTCAATAGATCTGAACCAATGCTGCAGCAATTATTCCCAAACCTAGTAGCTCACAACCCAAAAGTAAACAGGACCCAAATTCCAAAACTGGTTACACTTGATGGCAGAGGGATACAGTTGCCAATTTCAAGTTAAGGCGAGTAAGGCACACTAAGGTTCCAACATTTGGTGCTGGTAAATGTGAAGAAATTACATGGACACACTTAAAGGACCGGTGGAAGATATAAAATAAAAAAGTCAATATTAAAAGTGACAAGTGGTACCCAGATATGGATTAATATCTGGTAGTTGCCACCTAGTGGGTCCCTTAAGTTTTGGGGCCTGTATCTTGACAACATTTATTGCCAGAGATACAAGCACCTGTGGAATTAGCATGCCAATAAATACAGTGGGGACATTTGGAACTTTGATTTAGGATTAGAGTACACCTAACTACTCTAACTTTGATATCTGAGGAACCACTGATACCCCAGATTGAGGGGAGAGAGGAACCAGAAAGTCAGCACGATGAGCACAGATGAGTAACACAGAAGAAATTTGATTCTGAGTTCATATGGGGAGTTTAGGAAGCTAGGCAAGATTCAGTGAATGTATTGTATTAGAATTGCACCCTGATCTCCATTATGTGAATGTGTTGTGTCCCAAAGCCCTCTTTAAAAAGCTTCTTGCAGCTTGTTACAGCCACCAGGACCAAAACAATCTGAAAGGAGCCTCCATCTTGTTCTGCAGCTACTAAGTCTCTGAGCTTGAACATTATACTGTTGGAAACAGACATGATCACCAAAGTATGTAACACACAAAGCTCAACTACTTCCTGCACATACAGGTAGAAGTAGACAACCAAAGTTAAGAGGGATTGAAACCTGTTTTCCCTGAGGTGGGAAATAGATACTCTGTTTGCATATGACCTGTTGTGTGGTGTTTTCTTTTGCTAGATAATGAAAATGTTGGTTTCCTTGTTTTTGTAACAAGTTTTCGTTTCCCTGAAACTTAAGAACATAAGAACTGAACCCAAATTCATTTTACCTTATATATTGCGCACATACCAGCAGAAGGGAAACATATATAATTTCTGGGTTTCCTTGTCTGTCAGCAGCTGTGTAGAGATTTTGTATTTATTGAGTAAATTAGGTGGTGTAATGATGTATTATGTTTTGCAGGGATGGCTTACAATGCTGTTTAACACACGGGAGGGCTCTCGCCATAGAATGAACAGATGTAGAAATGAAAAGAGGACAGCTAGTTTACAAGAGAAATTTCTGGATTTTAGGGTTCTTTGGAATTGAGAGCATTGTCAAGAATTGATAAAGATTGAGCTCCGAGATTTGAAAGCAGGGCTACCCTTCCTGGAACAGTAAGTGCTGATATCTATTAAAAGATTGCCAAGGTCAAATCTCAGTCTGCTTTGTGTGAACCTTTAGAATGATAGACTCCAGGGTTAATTCTGATAGTGGAAAAAGTCTAAAAAAATTCCTTCATTTGCTAACACACAGCTGATGAACAACAAAGGATGCAAAGAAGCATTCCCTCCTGTTTCCTTCTAGAAAAACACAGAACTCAATGGCTCTCCTAGAGAACATCTAATGTTTATTTAGTTTTCGTTTTCCTTGAACTTTGCTCTTATCTAATTGATGTCACTCAGAGCCCTCGGTGAACAAAATCCCTGTATTTCACTATTGCTCATCTACAAGGCTATACGTTATGCATGTGCTGGAGCATTTCTCAGTTTACCATCACAAAGGATAATTCCCGCTCTTCAATGTGGCTAAGGATCTTTGCAGTTGTTTTAAAGAAGATCAGGAGCTATACATCACGAAAATTATGATCACAATTTATAATCTTTTTTCAAACAATAATGAGAATTTGGTACGAGTTAAAGGTTTTTTTTTCAAATCGTTTAGTACATCATCTTTATGAAGTCACAAGTTAAATTCATTAATGTTAGTCATTAGATTCTTATTAAATCAGTAATCAATCAATAAGCAACGAATACATTGCAACATAAAGCATTAAGCGTGCTACAGAAAGGAAAGAATCCCTATTCTAGGAATCAGGAGAGAAAAGGTGTCAGTCAGAACCCATAAAGAGCTCCATTTCAAGAGAGAGTGAAAGGTCAAGCATAAAGCTTGAGCATATAAAGCCGTTCAATAAATCAAAAATCAAGCAGAGCAAAACTTCCCATAAAGAAAAGTTTAAAAAACTCAGTAGAGTCTCAGAGCAATGTGTAATAGGGCAGGGCAAATGGTACAAAATAATGGAGAACCTACTCTAGGAACACGATTTAATACAAACAACACGTTCTGAAGCTTTTGCAACATGTTGCTTCTTCTGTATCCAGTCAGGCAATCAGCTTTCGGTGCTCTCCTTGGAACACCGAAACTGGTCCCAGGATGCATATTTTCGGTCCAGGGAGGGCCTGGCCTGGCAGTTCGGGCTGGACTGTTCCCATGGGGAGCTTCGTCAAGACTGATCCTTACATTGAACTCATAGAGACAAAATTACAAGACTCCTGAAAGTTTCTGTAGTGTAAGGTGGCTATTTTGGGATCAGACAAAAGGAGATTTTGGAATTTCCACACATAGTCATATAGACCAAATGGATCTCTTTTCTCTTCAAGAGTCTAGCTAATCCCTGGATGTGTGATTTACTGAGATATTGACTGGTTAGAGCTCTTAAGGCTTCAGAAGTCGGTTGCATGTAAGGCTTGCCTGACAGGTGCCGGAGAGGTGGCTGACTTTGAAGATTGTATGGCCCAGTCCACTTCAGTTGGCAACAATTAGTGGGATTTCAAGAAATGAAGAGAAATTATTTAACAGCCCTTCTTCTCTAGGTAAAATGAAGAATAATTAACATTAAGTTATTGTTAATTTAAATCAATTCATTAATTATTGACAGATTCTGGAACAACGCTGAAAAGCCTTGGTTAAGAAGCATTTAGGAGGTTATGTCTCCTTAAGAAAAGTCATGCTCAAACTAAATGTAATAACTGATAGGAAGTATTTTCTCTCCCTTTGTCACTTCAGAGCCCGGGAAGAGATGAGATGACGTGAAAGGATAGGATGGTGATACATTCTTATGATGTCAAATGAATCTGTGTGTGCTGTGTGCATGTGTGTGTTTACATACTTGATTGGAACAGCAGTGGTGGCTGCTCCATTGCTTGTAAATTGGATTGGGCCAGTTTACTGACTGACGACCAGCCTATGGGAGCTCCATGTTGCAGTCTGTCAGTGGGATTATTTAAAATACTGGATTAATTCCAGAACAGTGTCACCTTAAATGTGGAATAATTAATTAAATTAAAACTGTGCCAGTTCTTTACTTCTATATGTGAGTGGGATTGGAGTAGGGGTGTGCAAAATTTGTGTATTTCGTTTTCATGTGATGATGCAACATTACGCAAACTTATGTGTATATTTTAGCACAAAATTGAGGATGCATTTTGCACTAAATATAGCCCCAAAAACACAAGTGTCATGAACAACAACCATACATGTTCTGGTCATTCTCTGAGATCCACTTCCCCACACTCCTGGCTTAATTTCAGGAATTTAGTGTAACAAGCACAATGCAGAATCCCCAAAATTATACAAATTGCACCAGCATATTTAACATTTTGGCCCGGCATACTCTTTAATAAATGTAACTTCTGCTTATGAATAGTGTATTAGAATAATGGCAGAGTTGAAGCTGTTCTTCACTCCAGAGATTGGAGCTGGTGGCAAAGCTGAGAATTTTTTACTAGTTTATATGTTGGTTTTAGGTTTTAGATTCACCTCAGCACTGTCATGTTTGCTCACTACCTGCTATAGTTGACAGCATTCTGATGATAGTGCTGTCGGGGACTGGGATATTGGAATAATTCTAGGATTTTAGTGCTGTTGCATGAAATTGAGATAGAGTTTTTCAATGACACTGGATTTGTGGCAGTTCTGTGCTGATGAGTGCGGGATTGGGATATTAAATTAAGGAGTGTGATGGCTCCTTATTGTTGTGTGAAAATGCATTATACAATTGACAGAAAATGTGTGATTGTTCCACAGAAATGTTGGTGAATGGATATTTAATCAAAATCATCAATCAACAATGGGGTAACCCTGTGTCCCTCAAAACCTGAGCATGTAACATTATATAAAAACAAGAATTTCTGTTGGGGAGAAAAAACATACATGTTATATGTTAATTTTTTGTCATTATCACTTGAGAAAATATCTCTCTCTCTCTCAATTGGTACAGAGACAGAATATCGAATCAAAAATATCGACTTGCACAAATATCGACTTGCAAATATTGTGGGTCAGAAATATCGACATACAGATTCTCGTGGTCAAGAATATCGATTTTAGGTAAGTAATATCGATGTTAAAAATATCGAAGTAGACATATCCAAGATGCACTGGGGAAGGGACTCACACTCACACCACGACTGGGCCTTCTCAATATATGGGAACAGACTGACCTCACAGAGGTGGAACAGCAATTGACCACACTGGGCTACACCTTAGTTAAACGAGAGATTGCGAAAAAATGGGGAGTGGCGGATAAGCCTTCCCATCGAGTGTGGGTAAAAGAGGTCGACAAATGTATGATAGCTGAGAAGGAGGTGTTCAAATCGAGAGGCTGTCCAAAGAAGTGGGACAGAAAATGGGGCAAATGGAGTGTATATAGAGGCGATATATGTGTTCCCCCATCGGTGGAAATGGAACTGCAGCGCAGTGAGGGGCGGCCTTTGGGGATACCGTGACTGCACCTGATTCATCCTTTTTATGGTTCAATGTACTGTATTACCTGCCGAAATACTGCTCGGGTACTGTATGTGACTTTTATATTGTGAAACTAATAAAAATATGTTTAAAAAAATATATATATATTGAAGTGTTTAATATCGTTTGCAAGAATATAGTTGTTAAAAAATATTGTTTGTTTATTAATGTTATGTATTTTAGTAATTATTTTATATGTATGTGTTGTATTTTTTTTGTATAAGAATTGTTTGTATTTTTAATATATGTGTTACATTTTAATAGTTATTAATTTTTTTTAATTTGAATTTTGCGTTTTTAGTTCCTTAGCGGGTTGTGGGTTTATACGGGAATAGGGTGGGAAGTAATTTAATTATATTAACTGTATTGATTATTTTTTATGTATTAATATTTGTTTAATTGAGATGTTATAGTGTTAAATGTGTAAAGTAATTTATTATTAATTAATTAATAATTGGTTGTCACTTAATTTCAATTAATTAATTGGTAATTAATTATGGTAATTGTGTAATTAATTTTAGGTGTGTGTTGTGGTGTTTATATAGGTGTTATGGGTGGGAAGTAATTTTTTAATTGATGAATTAATGATTGGCTGTTAATTAATTTTAATTAATTAATTGGTAATTAAATATGGTAATTGTGTAATTAATTTTAGGTATGTGTTGTGATGTTCATAGGTGTTAAGGGTGGGAAGCAATTTATTTTTAATTGATGAACTGATAAGTGGATGTTAATTAATTTAAATTAATTAATTGGTAATTAGTTATGTAATTGTGTCATTAATTTTAGGTGTTTGTTTTGGTGTTTATAGGAGTAAAGGGTGGGAAGTAATTTGTATTTAATTAATTAATATATAGTTGTTAATTAATTTTAATTATTTATATGTGTATTCTTTAATTTTTTGTCTGTTGTTTTTACTTTTAAATTGGTAAAGGGTGGTTATTAAATACATTTTAATTACTTTATTATTAGTTGTTAATAGTAATAGTTTATAAATAAGTTTTAATTGTGTTTTATTATTTTAGAGTTTAATTTAGGTGTGTGTTGTGGATATCATAGTGTTAAAGCGTCTGTATTCAATTAATGTTTATTAGTTTTTTTAATTAATAATATATTTTTAATTCATTATTAATTATGTTAAATTTCAGAAAAAAATGTAAGTGTTTTGTTATTGGTGTGGTGTTATAGGGTAGAAATTTATACACGTCTGGGCATACCCGGCGCACTTAAGGCGAGAAAGCAAAAGACACATAGATGATGGACGGAATGCAGAGCAAATCAAACATTCACCCTAGTCAATAGATCTGGGTTAAATCCATCGTTGTTCAACATTCTGTCCATCAATTGTTCTTTTTGCATTTGTTACCCAAAGTGGGACGGGTATGCCTGGCTGATGAGGGGTGAAACCCCAAAACAGGTCCTAGGATGCTTGTTTTCCAGTCAAAGGAGAACCTGGCCTCGCAATTCGTGCTGGACTGGGTCAAGACTGATTTGCATATGGCTGCGTCTAAACTGGAATGGCATGGGGAGCAAAAAACGATGGATCTAAGACCAGATCTCTGTACTGGGGTGAATGTTTGACATTGTTCAACATGCTGTCCATAAATTGTTTTTTAGCATTTTTTCATTTTACGTGTAGCACATAATCCGGGCATAATAAATAAGACATGAAATTTTGGTTTACGATCAAACCTCATAAGATCATTATTTAAAAAAAAACTATTCAACGCTTACATGGAAGTTCAAAATGTAAACTAAGTCAGGTGTTCCACATTGCCAATTTACAATAATTTGATTGAGCAGCAAGTCACAGATTGTTGAAACTATATATTGCTGTAAACACAATCGTACTTTATTTATTTTTATTTGAAGAGTTTTATATAGCGCTGGCTAGACCCGGAGGTATCAGAGCGCTTTACATGAGAACAGTTGTACAGAAGTTACATCAGTTACAAAGACATAAAATAAAAACAGATATGTCACTTTGAGCATGGGGTAGGCGGGGGGATTGAGACAAGGGGGTAGGAGGAAAACAAACAAAGTCAGGCAGGGCAGGGAGAGGGAGGCAGCCACAGGATCACGGAGGGAGGTGGCATGGGAGGGAAAGGAAACACAGCAGAGACGAGGAAAAACATTGTCCAAGGTCCGGCTGGGTAGGTGATGGCCAAGGGGTTGAAACCAAAGCCAATCTCCTCTATAGCTGCCTAAACAGCTCCACCGGGCATCGGCCATGGTTGCTCGGGCTCAGCAGTCAGTACAAACAAATAGTATCCGCCCGGGGGGCATCGTCATATTTAAGTCAGCGGCATCAATCCCGGTGATACTGGTAAGGGTCGCCCGCATCAACCTCCATCACTCTGGCAGTCGTCTCTCCTCAGCAGGTCTAGGTTCACTTAGCGTGAAGAGTATGCAGACTCTGGTCCATGTTTAGGGGCGGAACACCACTCAGGAGGCTGAAAAAAGGGTTCACCAAGGAGCATCAGCTCCGAGCGGCCATGATGGGGACTGGCTACTCCTCCACTTGCCCCCCATTTTGCTCCCCTCATCCTTGCTTATTTTCATGCACTGCTTGGGCACAGAGGTCGCCATCTTAAGGTCAGGCAGCTGGGATCTGGTCGGCCCGTGCAGCATCCCCCAGATTCAGGGTATCTCGAGAGGCACACACTCTCAAAGTCAGGGGGGGGCCCTCAGCGTCAGTGAAAGTCCCGAACCACCAACATCAGAAGTCTCTTACCGGTGCGCCCCGCCGGGCAGATGACGGAAGCTGCCCTCAGTCTTGCAGCTGGGTACCTCGTCTCTTCCTCCGTTTACAATCGGCCTCCGTTTCTCGCATATTGCCGCCACAGCCTCGGGGTCTTATTAGTCGATGTTGCCGCCATCCACCGTCACCTGCTTTGGCCCCGTTAGAGCTGCACCCAGGCCCCAACCGGCGCTCAGTCGGGTGCTCGGCAGGCCCAGCCCAGTAGTGCAGCCTCACCTTCAGCGTCTCTGGTGGCCGGTTACTTCCCCTGGCGCTCATGAGACCCGGTCTTCAAGGATCCATCGTCGGTGGATTCCGCCGCACAGTGTAGTTGTCTCCGGGGTTCGAGACAGTATACCGGCCTCTCCTGCAGGGTCATTGAATTACGGATCCGAATCGCACCGGAGTGCGCGTCAGCGGCTGCGGTCACCTGTTGTTACCGCTCCAGGACTCACCAGATGCTCGGTAAGTCCAGGCAGCCAGTGGGGGCACCAGGTAGCTCCACCGCAACGCCGCTCTTCCAGGTGCTCTCTATGGTTTCTAGCGCGGGTCTGCCATTTTTGCCGCCACCATGCGATCTTGGCTGTACTGCGCCCCCAGCCGGCTCTCCACTGTTTTTTCTTTTTCTTTTCAGGGCTGTGTAGGCAGGGGTGGTTCGCTGTTGTTTCAGGTACCTTTTGGGCCCTCGATGTCTGCGGATGACCCGGATTTGAACCGGATTACATTCCCAGCCGGAGGAGCTGCGCTAGTGCGGCCATCTTCCTGTGCCTTCCCGTGCCGTACTTGAGTTAAAGATTGTACATTAATACAGATAATCCTTCCTGTATACAGTAGAGCAACTAAAAGTTTTAAAAGGTGTCGATGTAATCCATGGAGGACATACATAAAGTATCTGACGGGCATTCCATACAGAGTGACATAGACATCAATTATGAGTTGTTAGAAATGGGGTATCTAGTTGGCAGAGGTAGGTACCTTTGTCCAAGTAGGGACCGTTCTTCCTAGTCAGGGTAAGGAAGTTACACTCCTGAAATAACCCCTGCACACCCCCTTGGTAGCTTGGCCTGAGCAGTCAGGCTTATCTCAGAGGCAGTGTGTAAAGCATTTGCACACAATTAACAGTAATACAGTGAAAACACTACAAAAGGACACCACACCAGTTTAGAGAAATATTCAATATTTTCATGTATCCAAAACAAGACCAAAACGATAAGAATCCAACATACAGTACTTAAAAGTATATACTTAGCAAGATATCCTTAAAATTGCAGAAATATCTTAAAAACACAGTTCTTACGAGTCGGTAGCTCCGTCCGGGGCTACCGCGATGCTGAAAACAACAGAGTCTAACAGTTCCAGCCAACCACGTTGGTATGGGCCGGCGAAAGCGTGGACAGACTCGTGAACAGTACCTTTCTCGTTGTGGCTGGGACGTTGGTGCAAGCCGGTTCTGGCAACCATCGCGATTGCGTTGCAAAAATGGAAGCGGTGCAGGGTGCAGTGTCCTCACGATGCGGTGCAGGCAGCGGCTCGGTGACGATCATCCAGACGGCATCAGTGAGACCAAGGCTTATGGTGCAGGGCCAGGCGGTGCTCGATGCAGTGCTGGCAGGTTGCAGTGCAAGTGACAGAGCCGGTTAGCGGGAGCTGGCATTGGTTGGCCCAGACTGCTGTGTGGGACGAGGCCGTGCATCGTGAAACTTACGAGCGGTGCCCCCAGTCACAATGCAGCTACGGGTATCCAAGTCAGCAGCAGTGACGGAGTCGGTAAGATCAGAATGGTGAAGTGAAGCGAGGCGGTGCGGAGTGCGGTGCCCACAGGTCATGGTGTAAGCAGCGGCTTGGAGGCATCGGTCATCGTCGTCGGTGAGACCAGGGTTGTGGTGCGAGATGTGGGCGGTGCCTTCTGCGGTGTTGTCAGGACACAGAGCCAGCGACAGAGTCGGTGACGGAGTCAGTTGCGTTTCCCTTCTCTGTGGCAACTGAAACAGCAGTACCCAGAGGTTGGTGAAGTCTTTGAAGTCCCTGAGACTTCAGAACAGGAGTCAAGCTCTAATTCAAGCCCTTGGAGACACTCAGCACAAGCAAAGAAAGTTCAGTCCAGTCCTTTCACTGCCCAAGGCAGAAGCTGCAAAGGCAGGCCAACCCAACAAAGCAACAACACAGCAAAGGGGCAGTACTCCTCCTGGCATCTCTTCCAGCTCTTCTTCTTGGCAGGTTCCTTGATTACAGCGAGTTCTAAAGTTCTGGGGTCTGGGCCCCAATAGTTATACTCAAAATTCCTTTGTTCTCTCAGGCAGAGAGTGTCTGTGCTTAGTCCAAACCAGTTCTGTCCTCTCTGGCTCAGCTCCTGGCAGGAAGTGGAGACAGCATTGTTCAAGGCAGACCAGGCCCATTCAGGCACAAGGAAATCTCCTCCCACTACTCTAAATGCAGCCCAGGTCTATTCAGCCCAGCCCTGACTCATCCAGGAAAGGCAGGACACACCTCGACCCCATAGTGGCTGTCTGAAGAGAATGCACATCCCCGGCCCCTGTCACTCCAAAGCCAGACAGTCAATCCACAAACGCAGCAGAGGCACACAGGATGGCTAAGCAAGAAAATACCTACTTTCTAAAAGTGGTATTTTCAAACACAGAACATAAAAATTGTCATTACTAAAAGATGTATTTTTATACTGTGAGTCCAGGCATACTAAACTCCATTTCCCTATCTGGTCCCAATGGGAAGTTAGATGTTATAAGTAAAACTCCCATTCTTTCCTATGGGACAGATAGCCTTGCAGTGGTTAAAAAAACGAAATACACTGTAATTCACCATTAGGACATATCACATACACCAGTACATGTCCTACCTTTAACATACACAGCACCCTATCCACAGGGGTACCTTGGGCCTACCTTAGGGGTGACTTATGTGAAAGAAAAGGGAAGATTAGGGCCTGGTAAGTGGGTGCACTTGCCAGGTCGTCATGGCAGTTACAAACTACGCGCAGACCCTGCAGTGGCAGGTCTGAGGTACCTTTTCAGGGCTACTCATGTGGGTGACACAATCAGTGCTGCAGGCACACTAGTAGCATTTGATTTACAGGCCACGGCACACTCAGTGCACTTTACTAGGGGCTTACCAGTAAATTGAATATGCCAATCATGGAAACACCAATCCATAATAACAATTTACAACATAAGCACTTGCACTTTAACACTGAACAGCAGTGAGAAAGTGCGCAGAGACACTAAACCAGCAGAAACAGAGACAAAACTGGGAGGTCAGAAAGCAAAAAGACAGTGGAAACACGCCAAAAGATGCAAGGTCTAACATGAGTAAAAACAAATTGAATGTTAACCAAGCTGATTAATATGCATTGTCAAATAGCAATTGTTCAATGAGCCAGTGTATCCCACAGAATGTGAGAACTGTATTGTATCAGCCAATAGATTTAAAAAATGTCAATTTAAATCCAAGAAGAACATACATAAAGCATCTGACGGGCATTACAGGCAGAGTAGCAAAGACATAGATTGTAACTGATAATGAAAACAAATTATTTCATATCTACAGATCCAAATCTAGCCATTACTCAGATTAATGCAATCCTTTGTTCACAGTATCTAAAACATGCATCCATTTACATTGCCTCATATTCAGCACATTAGATATGTCACCTCCTCTTGGGTTAGAACTAACCTTTTCAAAAGAAAAAAAACATCTTAGGCTCTCAACAGGATGATCAGCTGAAATCAAGTGTTCGAATAGTGGAGGCCCCTGTACTCTACAGCGAATCATACTACAATGTTGTAGAGTCCTTGCCTTTACTCCCTGGCATGTTTGCCCTATGTAAATCTATTGCTTGGGCATTTAATGGCATATACCATGTCAGTACTGTTGCAATTGGTGTGATGTCTCAGGGTGTAGTTGTGTTCCTTATGCCTGAATTCTTTAGTTTCCATTGTCAACTCACATGTCTTGCATCTTCCACATTTGTAGTGGCCTACTATGGGAGGTAAATTCCACTGTGGTCTCAAATTAAGAGGATTAGGTGTCTTAAGCATTAAAGTGACCACAAAGTCTCTCAGAATTCTACCTTTCGTGATGGCATGCAGTGGTTTTCCTTCTGTATCCAGCTCATCAGAAACCAAGTCTCAATGTTTATTGATTATCTTTTTGATGTCAATGCTACAGGTACAAAATGTAGTTACACAAATCATTCTTCCTCCTGTAGTGTCTGAATTATTTATTTATTTATACAGAGTTTTATATAGCGCGAACATGACCTGAAGGTATCGGGTATCAGAGCGCTTTACACGAGCACCAGTTGCGTTACATGAGGACACATTCGTTG
>CAWUFW010027399.1:0-27011 GCA_963921515.1 Calotriton arnoldi | reverse complement strand
ACCACTGCACTACCCTAAACCCTAAAACACTACCCCCAGCACGACCCACTACACTACCCAAACACCACTGCACTACCCTAAACCCTAAATCTACCCCCAGCATGACCCCCTACACTACACAAACACCACTGCACTACCCCAAACCCTAAAACACTACCCCCAGCACGACCCTCTTCACTACCTAAACACAACTGCACAATTTGTTACAGGCGTTGCAACGCAGGCCTGTGGTGCTTACTGGAAGTACCTAGTGGGCTAGTTGGGCCCCAGGGACCCTCAGGATTCAAGGTGACCTAATCCCCCAACTTAAAACGCACCACGGGGCGCTTTTGCACAGTGGTGAAGGGAGGGGCGGGGCCTCAGGTGACATGTGCACAAACACGCCCTGTGGTGCGTTTTAAGTTGGGGAATTAATTCCCTTTGAATCCTGAGGGACCCTGGGGGCCAACTAGCCCACCAGGTACCTTCAGTAAGCACAACAGAGTTGCGTTGCAGAGAGGTGAAAAAGGTGCGTGGCCTCGGAACGCCTCTCTGCAACTCAGCTCTGTGGTCCTAACTGTAGGTACCTGGGGGCTAGTTGGGCCCCAGGGACCCTCAGAATTCAAGGGGACTTAATTCCGCAACTTAAAACGCGCCACGGGGTGCGTTTGCACACATGTCACCTCAGGCCCCCTCCCTTTACCACTGTGCAAACGCGCCTGTAGCGCGTTTTAAGAGGTAGTTTTAATCCCCTGCCCTATTATGTACTAGGGACTTGCAGAGGAGGTCATGCTAATCACAGGGGTACCCCAACGCATAGTGTTCCCTAGTGTATGTAGGTGTTTTCACTGTATTCTAAGTGTCTTTTAGCATAGCACTGGCTCTGGTTAGTCAGAGTCAGTTACCACCAGTACCCGTCTGAAAAAGTTGTGGGCACAGGATGATTTTGCAACAAGGCCTCTTTCTGCTCCTCTGTTGGTTCTTTCTGCACATCTTTTGCTTCTTTCTGTGCGTTTTTTCTTCTTTCTTCACATGTCCTACCTCTGTAGGCATAATTAGAAACTAGCATTTAAAAAAACCTTTGAAATTCACTTAAAAAAATCATAGGTTTCAGGCACGTTATAGTTAGAAATTAGCATTTAAAAAACCTTTGAAATTCACTGAAAAAACCATAGGTTTCAGACACGTTATAGTTAGAAATTAGCATTTAAAAAACCTTTGAAATTCACTGAAAAAACCATAGGTTTTAGGGACAGTTCTAGTTAGTTGGACATTTCACTCGTACAAAACCATAGAAATTCCCCGTTATAGTTAGTTCAGCTAACTATAACTCGCGCCCCGTAATGCACTGCTGATGACGTCACATATTACATCACTCATGACATGGTCAGTGACATCACTGATGACATCACTGATGACATCTCAAATGACATCACTGATGACATCACTGATGACATCATCCAGTGACTGTGTGTTTCTGTAAAGTTTAAATATGTTTAATATATATATAGGGAAAGGCGTATTGAAGAATGAGTGGGTGTATAAGTGTCTGAATGGATGATTTAGTACGTGAGTGACTGACTCTACAAGTGAGTGATTAAATGTATCTTACTGAATGCATGGGTTAGTGACTAAACTGTGTGAATGTCTGTATCCGTCTGTCTGTTGGTTTGTAAGCGGCTGCATGGCTTTCTGAATAGCTACATGAGTGTCTACATGGGTTATTGATTGATTGTCTGAGTATCTGTATGGGTGCCTGAGTGTTTGTGTGGGTGGGGTGTGTGTGACTCTGTGCATAGATGTGTGAGTTGGTGATTCACTGGGTGCATGGTTTCAAGAGTGCATCTGTGATGGACTGTATGGGTGGGTGAGTGTGTGTATGGGCGTGTTAGTGATTGAATGTATATCTCAGTGGTACATGTGTGAGTAACTACATATGTGAAAGGCAGTATATATGTGTGTTGGAGTATATAAATGGCTATAAGTGAGAGTGTGTGATTGTGAGAGTGGCTGTATGGATGAGTGTGTACTTGTATCAGTGATTGTATAAGAGCATAAGAATGTGCTAGTATTTGTATGAGTAAGTGAGCTGGTGTGTGTATAACTGTATAGGTGAGTAAATGGGTGTGTGATTACGTTTTTGCATGACTGACTAGGTGTGTGAGTACCTCTATGGATGAGTGGCGGTGTGTGAGTGTTTATATAGGTGTATGAGTGCATATGATAGTCCTGTACTGAGTGACTAAGTATGAGTGACTGTACGGGTGAGTGAGTGGATGTGTTTGTAGACCTAAGAATCAGTGAGTGGGTATGTAGTTTTTGGTGTTGGAGTGTCTGGTTTTGAGAATGGCAGTCTGTAATTTAGAGTGGGTGTATCAAAAGTTATATTAGGGTGTGAGAAGATGCATGAAATTATCACATGGATGATGTCATCAGTGATGTCATTTGAGATGTCATCAGTGATGTCATCAGTGATGTCACTGACCATGTCATGAGTGATGTAATATGTGACGTCATCAGCAGTGCATTGCGGGGCGCGAGTTATAGTTAGCTGAACTAACTATAACGGGGGAATTTCTATGGTTTTGTACGAGTGAAATGTCCAACTAACTATAACTGTCCCTAAAACCTATGGTTTTTCAGTGAATATATATATATACACATTTTTTAAATAATATAAAACCCACAACCCCCTCAATATTGATTTTATTGACAACAATTGTCAATGTAATCATTTACAAATAATAAAAAAATTAAATAAAATGTACTAAACAATCAATAAATTAAGCAATTAAGCTTTCAATGTTAAAGAAACAAACATTAATATATAGCCCAAACCACATCAAAGTAAAACACCAATGCAAAAAAATGTAAGCAGAACAGACAATTTTATTAAAAGGATAGATCAATAATTAAAAAAATAAAATGTTCAAGTCATCTTTAAATTACATTTTAAAAATATTTCCAATTCAAAAATGAATAAAAATATTATGAAATAACAAAACAAATATGTTTAAAGCCCTTCCACCTCTACTCCACTACAACCTGCTATTAAATCATTCTCATCAAACACAATTAAATTAAATACACCAAAAAATAAATGTTAGCAAACTATAAAGAATAATAAACAATTAGCCAAAACCCATCCCATAATATACATTATACAAAAAACACTATATAATATGATATTTAAAATGTTAATATCACTAACAACGCTATTGAATACAAACTAAAAAACTATACACTTATCTATGATATAGCATCCCAAGATATTGTTGCCATTACAATATTTCTTCAACAATATTAACAAACCACAATACATTTACAACAATATTAAGGTTGAGCACCAAATTAATCAGCAGAGATCTAAATATGGTCCTAACATTTATTGGAAGTGGGTGCAACCCTTTCAGGTGGAAGTATTAGGTTCAAGTCCTGCCATCGCTTAACTCCATGGCTTTGGGTTCATTGAAGTCTTCCATTGTTGTTCCTTAGGTGAATAAGTTAATAAGGTGTTACAGTAATCAATAAGTGCACTTAAATTCAGACACAATAATTGGCTGATCCTGCATGCCGCTAACCTAATCACCAATAACTGGGTTTAAATGAAAATTCAAGATTCCCCGTGTAATTGATCATGGGATGAACCCAGCTAATCGACAGCCCTACATGGCCCCATCAACATAAGCCTTGCATTCAGAGTTTGAAGTGCAAATTAAGGGCCCCTGTATCTCTACATTGTATGTATGTGTGTGGTAATTGTATTGTGCCAATGTAGCCAAAACGTTAGCAGAGAATTAAAGGCAGCAAACTGTCAACAAAGGATAGGAGAGGTACCTTTGTTATTGAATTGCCACTGCATTGTGATGTAGTGTTCATTAAAGATGTGAGTCTTCAAATCTTCTCTAAATTAGAGCAGTGTTGGGGCGGTTGTTATGGAAATGAGGATGTTCTTCCAGATCCTGAATGAATAGATTGAACAGGTCTGCTGCCTTGCTTTACTTGCACTTTTTAGTGTGCAGTCTGATGGAGTCCTAGCTGCGGGGGTCCGATAGCCGGCAGAGATGGTGAGTTTTTCCACAAGATAAGTGAGGGTGCTAGTTATGGTGGCTTTGTAAATGATGCAGCAGGTTTTGAAGATGGTGCAGGCTCACAACAGGAGCCAATGATGTTCCACTTCTCATGTACCCAAACGTTTTCATGCACACTTCATGTAAAATCATGGGGAGTTAGGCACTCAGTCATGACATACTAAACCAGTTTAATCAGGGGTAGTTACTAGACTCACCCCATTGGGGGTGAGGTAACAAGGCATTTAGCGTACTACTATAATCAAGTGCCACCAACCATTAGTAGTGAGTGTCACTACCTTATCCTGGGAGAAGAAGTCACCCACATCAAAAGGAATATAACATTTGGGTGGCTGCATTTGTTTGTCTGTTTCATTTTGGTTCACCAGGTGATCTTAATCCAGATGCTATCTTGCTGCAGCAGTTTATGACAAAAACAGAGAATGCTCACAGGACAACGTAAGATAATACATAGTCTATGTTTTGTTATGATAAAAGTGGCTGCATTGGGAGCTTTTTATAGGAGAAAGTGAACCACGTCATTATCAGATTATGGCCTTTACTGCTTCACCATTGCAGGCTTAGCTGAAACAAGAGTTAATTATTAGGATAACACACAAAGAATAAGATGTGAAGTTGGTGACAGCCATGTTGTTAGTACCTGCACACACTGTGTTTCGTTCACTGAGCTGGACTTGCTCTCTCCTGAAAATTCGAAGCTTTTAAGCCTTGGCTCTTGCCTCCTCTGTTATATGCTGTAACCAACAACCACTCCTGATTCCTCATCTTTCCTCCAAACTCTAGACTGCACTGCCAGGCTCAGACGTGCCTCACAACGGTGTGAGCATTACTACATCGCTAACTCAAGCTTGGTGTAGTTGCTTTAGACTGATCGTGATCTATGATATAGAAAGGTAGAAAGGAATTACCTGGTTTTATTCAATTAAACGATTCTTCAAAAGACATCCTTTCCTGCAGTTTCCTCTTCTGAGAGTGCAATGTTAAGGCAGTGCAACCACGCAGGCACCAGCATCTGATGCACGATCCTCCATTTACAGCATTATCAATACTGCTGCATTAAAATCTACATCACCGTGACAATCTTCTTCCCCGCAATTGATAAGATCACGTGATGGATCTTTGAGTAGTCTAGTAGAAAGTTTTCCCTTACCACAGGTCAACCATTGTACAATGACAAAGCTTCGTGTGAAACGTTACTTTCACACACTTCATGGCATCAACCTAAAAGGTTCAAATATTTAGTGAAATTTGCAAAAGCAAAACTCTGTAAAATCTGAGTTTGCACCCCATTATGAAACTAGAAAATCGTACAAATGTTATTTTGCAGAACATTTATTTGCTGAATATTTTGCCTGCGAAAAATATGGCATGAAGAAACACTGTAATAAGAGTTTTAGGAGCCGTTTTTAACCCCAGATGCGGTTGGTGGCAGATTTTGGATGCAAAAAAGTTATACAAAAGCATGTTTGTATACTACTCAGAAAAAAACTGCACTAATTTGAGGAGTGAAGTTGCACGAACAATTCTACGAAAAGGACAGACTAAACGGTTGTCCTAGTTGGGACGCCACGTCTACAAGTATTTTAGCTGACATTTCCAAAGCAAAGGTATACTGTACTGATGTGAGACTGGTGCATTGGCTGTAGGCCAGCAGAATGAGAGTTGGTACTGCAGGAGGTCATCATTCTTGTCTTCATTTTTATTTCTAGAAATATTTATGGTCCTAAAACACTTTGAACTATGTTTGTGTGTTTTTGATATCTATACATATATTTTCTCATTGCTGCCTTTCCCTGTGAAGTGAGGCTGCCTCTAACCTTTGCAGGTGCACTTGCAGATTTTATTTTTTTAGCTTATAAACGTATAGTATACTATAGTTCATTCATTCATTTACATAGAAACACATTGTATGACACATTGAAATGGCTACTCTTCAGGAGAAATTTATTCTAGTATCTGCTCTCCAAATGTTAATTTTGGAAACAACAACATATAATGCCCACTACAGACTGTGTAAAATTATTTTATTGTTTCAATTAATAAAAATTGTTACAAAATCTGTATTTCCAAGATCCATCTTTAACCGTTAAAAGAATGTAAAAAATATCATTTCAAATCATATCATAAATTTTTCAGAACCGTATCAAGAGTAAAAATAGGGGCCCATGGGTGCTTGTTTTATGCTCACGGTTTTGGGCTTAGGATTTTACGTTGAGATCTTTACTTAAGAGCTCTTTAAGTATTTGTGCAAATTTCGCTAGTCTTGCTAGTTCCATGGGGATCTCTAAATTAAAAAGAAGCTTCATTGCGTCCGTACAGGTGCGGGTTCCGTATTTTAAAAACAAGGGTTTTAATAAAGTGCGACGTGCGAGGTTCAAGTCAGGACAAGTGCAGAGTAGGTGGGCCAAGGACTCCTCGAACTGATGGCAAAGTCTACAGGAGGTAACCGCCTCTAGTGATTTCCAGCGGGTATTGATGTCTTTTATTGGAATGGCCATGAGTCTAACTGAAAGGATTTGCTTTAGTATTTGTTTATTCAGTGCTGAGTCAAGGTAAGGCTGCCTCAATTTGTCCTCGTAAGAGCTGACTAGTATCCCAATATTGCTGCTGGAGAACTCGATAGACGCTATGACGTCTTGCTTTGATAGTGTTCTGACTTGTTTCCTTAAAATAGTTTTAAGCAGGCCGGGTTGGTGAATAAAGTTGCCCCAGTCAGACAGATCGAGGTGCAGCTCCTTAAGGGCGGTTGATAACACGTCTGCCCATGGGTTTTGCCCTTTCGTGAACATTTCTTTCAGGGTAGATTTCATTGTGTCCGGGGGGTGGTGCATATCCCCCGATAGTAACGGATGACCGCTGCCCTGTATTCATAAGTTTTTTGCTTAGTCCAAATTCCAGCCTTACTAGCGCATTTCTGGCGTAGGCCGGTATCTGGAAAATCTATTTGAATGTGCGGCAGTTGGCAGTCTCCATGATGTTAATTTGGGCCCCGGGAAATACTAGTTGCCCATAAGAGATTGAAGGGATTAGCTTGGCTCTTACGACCTTTCGGATAGGTTCGGTTGACGCACTGCATAATTTTGAGTTGAGTTTGCAAAGGGCGTACGTTATCGCCTTGGCTTTAGCTTCTATAGTTGCAATGTGGGCTGTCAGCTTGCCATTGCTCATAATCCATGCCACCAGGTAGTTATATTTGGTTGTTGTTAATATTTTCAGGGTGCCCATTTTCCATAGATGTTTAAGTTTGTTGGGGTGTTTTCTAAAGATAACTACCTTTGTTTTGCAGTGTTTTCCAAAGATAACTACCTTTGTTTTGCTGGCGTTTGCTGTCAATTTATTTTCTTCGTTGTAAATGCTGAGTGCGTCCAATGCTCTTTGCAGGCCCGTTTTTGTGTGGTCCATTAGGACCATGTCGTCTGCGTATTGCATTAAGAATAGTCTGGTCGGGGGCGTGGCCAGCAGCATGGCCGAGTGAGACGTGCTTTCGCCGAGCTCCGGCTGAAAGCTTTATCCGACAGTGAATCCGGTGACCCGCGGACCCAGAGAATATCAGTTTTTGCCCCCTGGGGTCCAAGACGTGCTCCGGTGCCGACAGGAGTGGACACGGAGGCCCTGGCAGACAAATACGGGCCAAATATCGACCTGAATCGCACTGGGAGATCGCATCCCAAGATGGCGCCGAGGGCGACTCGGTGCGGCCTGAGGAGCCGGCGCGGGGCCGTGGCCGCGCGGCGGTGACCGCAGCAAAACAACGTGCAGAAGGTGTGTCGCCCTTCCGTCCCTCTCTGGGGGCTGCCTGATGTCGGAGCGGTGTGGAGTGCATAAGAGCGGATTCTGAGGATCCGGGGCGCCGCTGAGGATCGAGCCCTCCCCCCCCCCCATCCGGGAGTACATTGGTACCCGGCTGGGCTTCGGCGACTGGGCAGGGAGGCAGCGGAGGCCTGCAGACGGTGGGGCGTTCCTGACGACCTGGAGCGCCCCTTGTGCAGAAGGGATAACGTGGTTCCGGAGGGGCCTACCTCCGGGAGGAGAAGCCTCGTGCGCGGAGCCTGTGCCACCCCGGGCCGCAGTGGAAATATCTAGGGCCTGGAATGCGGAGCCGACCGGGAGGACGACCTTGAGAGGTGCACCGACCCGCGCGGACTGCCTGGAGGCGCCCACTGGTGAGCAGGTGGACCAGTGCCAAGGGCCGCGATGCCCCCGTTCCCCCCCACCCCCTCCCGCTCCCATCTGCAGCAGAGTGAGGCCCTGGGAGCCGGCCGGAGTCCCTGGACGATCGGGACTCGACGGACTTACGGTGAGTGCCTGCGGAGGGGTGGGCGGCCAGGCTGGGTGAAGATTAAGAACTGCTGGGGGCACGGCTGGGGCCGGGTCGGAGGTGACCCTGATTGGTGCCTGAAACTGGGACGGCCGTATGCGGCATCTTCTGTCTCGCCATGTCCTGAGGGGCTGATGGAATGCGTGAGGGCCTAAACTGAGGAACGCCCCGAGCAGTGGTGACCCTTGCGTAGTGGAGAGTGCCTGAGACGGACGCGGGGTGCCCTCTCCCCCCTCGCCCTCCCGGCCTGGACCGGATGACTAAACTGCAGGGTCGGGGCTAATAGGGGACACAGGAGGTCCCTGTCGGAGCTGGGTGCGCCGGCCTGACTGAGCTGAGCACTTACCTGGAGATATACAATTCAATAAGTGGAACCCCTGTGCACCCTTGCCCAGCAGCAGTGGATATGGGTAAAGATAAAGAACTGAAACCGTCATGACAGGGCAGGATGGACTGTTATACAAAGGTTATCACCCCCCCTCCGGAGGAGCGACCGCCTGCCCGTTCGGACACGGACACGCTCCTTCAGGCGATTCATGCCTCCAGGGCGGCACTTGAAGGGAAAATAGGTGCAGTGGGCACCGAGGTGACGCTCCTGCGCCAGGATCTGCGGAATTTAGCGGATAGGGTCACGGAGTCGGAAACTAGGCTGGGAGAGGCGGAGGATACGATACAAGATCTGCGTAAAGGCATGACGGAGCTGCAGTCATCCCATAATGACCTACTGTGGAGGGTGGACGATGCGGAAAACAGAGCTCGCCGCAACAACCTCCGTTTTGTGGGCTTTAGAGAGGGAATTGAGGGTACGAACATGCCCGAATTTCTTCACTCCTGGCTCCTGCGCACCTTCCCGAAGGACAAATTTTCTACCTGCTTTGTTATAGAAAGGGCCCACAGGGCGTTGATGGCCCGACCACCCGTAGGAGCGCAGCCACGACCAGTAATAGCCCGGTTCTTGAACTTCTTCGACAGGGACATGATCCTCCGGGAAGCCAGGAAGCTTGGGGAGATCCGGCATGAAAACACGCGCATAATGATCTTCCCCGACTACAGTAGGGAGGTTCAGAAACAGAGACGTACTTTTGACTCTGTAAAAGCCAAACTGAGAGAGCATAAGATCCAATATATGCTACTTTTCCCCGCAAAGTTGAAGGTGATGTTCCTGGGCAGAACCCATTTTTTTCAAACCCCGGAGGAGGCGTGGCACTGGCTGGAGGAGCGACCCGCTCTGGGACGGCCGGGGGTGCCGCCGCGCCACAGTGGGTCATCGGCGGAGGAGGCCGAGCGGTCGCCGGGTACACGGAGATCGCTGAGACCCCGACAGGCCCGCAAGGATCGACTTCTGGAGGCAACTCCCTATCCCTCAAAAGACAATGGCAAATTCAGGAGGCGTAGTGGTTGTTCACTGGACTCCCGTCTCTCGGCGGGCTCCCGCACACTGCATCTTCCCGATCCTCCTGGCCCAGACGCGGAGGAGGACAACAGAGACTCTTCTTACGGAGGGGAGGAGGTCGAGGGCCCCTCCATGCACCCCTTGGCAGCCGAAATATTGGCAATGGAACAGGACGCAGCGACGGATGCTTTGGCCTCACAGGGAGATCCACCGGACTCGCATTCGTAACTAAGGACCCGCGAGGTTGACCGTGGACATAGACTGAAACTCCGGAGCATGCAAGCTGGACACCCATCCCCCCTCTTTCTCTTCCTTTCTTTCTTCACTCTGTTCCATCCGCTGAACCCCGCGGAGTGTTAGAGGACGTTCACGAAGTTGTAGGCGAGAGGCTTGAAGTAGTTATCGTCTCGGTCTCTCTGCAGTCCTTCCTTTCTGTCACTCTCACTCTCTGTTGCTTTCTTCTTCCACCTGTATGTTTTCTTCCTTTTCCTTCTCTGCATCAACGTTATCCTTTCCTGGGCTTTCACTGTTCGGGGAGGCTTTCCTTCAAAGGACTCTGGGGTTGCTGCGAGAGTTGGAACATGTGGCATAAGTTGGGACTGGGAGGGCGACAGACCTCCACCACCCTAGCGCCAATTCCCCAGCGACTGGCGGGGGATGCGACATTGGCGGGGGAGGTGGGTCACAACAGTTATTATTGTTGGGTTTATTCTATTTTGTTTTGGTTTATTGCACAGCGGTCACACGGTCATGGCGACGTACACGCTCACCTGCTTCCCCCGCTCGAGGCATGACATAACTATCCATGCTTATGGGCCCATTGACTGACCATAGACCCTCCGCGAATGAGCCGGAGACTGACTCCTATACGGTACTAACCTGGAACGTAAATGGTATGGGAGACAAACTCAAGAGAGGGCTGGTATCCGCATACGTAAAACGGGTCCACCCAGATGTGGTCCTCTTGCAGGAGACCCACCTCAAGGGCACACAATGCAGGTTCCTGGCGAGGGGAAATTACACAGTCCTAGCACATGCGGGCTACACAACGGGCTCACGAGGGGTGGCTATCCTGCTTAAAAAATCCCCCCCTTTCAGGTTGACGAGGACGTGGACGGATCCCCAGGGAACATACGTGGGAGTGACAGGCACATGGGGGAGACGGAGGGTCACTATAGTGTCGGTCTATGCCCCTCCGAAGCTACAGGCACGGACTCTTCACGGGGTGGCCGATATTTTACTGGAGACACCGGGTACATTACACATTATAGGGGGTGATTTTAACGATGTTATGTCCACCCCCTTGGACCGCTCGGGGAACCGTACTGATTAACCCCCGACTACTCAACTGGCTAGGCTGATGGATACCCTCGGACTAATGGATGTATGGCGAAGACTCTATCCAGACGCCAGACATTACTCATATTATTCTGGGGCGCACAGGGTTCCATCCCGACTGGACTATGTCTTCCTCCCGAGGAGTGCATGTGGTACCGTCTACGAGGCGGAGTACCTGGCACGTGGGATCTCTGACCACTCCCCCTTGCTGGTTAGGGGAGGGGGGAGACCCCGGGCGAGGCAGGGGAGCTGGAGGCTTGGGACCTACAGAATAAGGAGGTGCTACAGGGACTCCGAGCAGACACGAAAGTGTACTTTGTAGAAAATGTCGGCTCGGTACAGTCGGGGGGTTGTAGTGTGGGAAGCCTATAAGACAGTACTACGCGATAGGGCCCAAAGCCGAATAGCTTGGGAAAAACAGAAGGCACAGGAGGAGCTACACACTTTGGAAACCCAAATTTTGGCACTAGAACAACGCTACCTTATAGGAAAGGACTCACAGGTACTACGACACTTGACAGACACGCAACAGCGCTACAGAGCCCTAGCTACAGAGGAGGCTAAAACGCAGGCGCAGGCAACCCTTCACAGGTTGTACGATGTGGGAGATAAGTCGGGCAAGCTCTTGGCCTGGCTCAGCCGCAAGGAAGTGGAAGCCCGATGGATAGAAAGAGTAGTGGACCAGCAGGGACAGATGCAAAAGGGAGACGCACAAATAGTACACACATTCGCTTCCTATTTTAAAGATTTTTATGAGGCCAGGGACCTGGGCTCTCCGGCGGAGATCTTAGCATATCTAGACACTGTTCAAACTCCAAGCTTAGACAATGACGAGAGGGAGGGACTGGAAGCGGACATAACGGTGGATGAACTGAAAGAAGCAATAACTAAATTACGTCCTGGGAAATCCCCAGGTCCGAATGGACTCCCAGCGGAATTTTATAAGAAAGGGGCAGACCTCCTGGCGGTGCATCTTTTCGCACTGTTTCGAGACGCGGCACAGGATGGTACCCTGCCTCTCGATCTTAGGATGGCCACGATTATCCCCATCCACAAACCGGGAAAGCCCCCCCGAGGATTGCGCATCCTACCGCCCAATCTCCCTCCTCAATATAGAGGTCAAACTCCTAGCGACTATATTAGCCCTCCACCTACGCCAAGTAATATCGGGCTTGGTACATCAAGACCAGACGGGCTTCCTACCAGAACGGGCGAGTAGACAGAACCTGAGGAGGACCCACAACTGGCTCATGAAGGTCCAGGACCGTGACGATCCCCACATGTTCCTCTCCCTAGACGCAGAAAAAGCGTTTGACGCGGTTCACTGGCCCTTTCTGGAGGCGGCTCTAGTCAAGTTTGGCATTGGTCCCAAATATCGACAATGGGTTGGACTCCTGTATGCGGACCCTCGAGCTCGGGTTAAAGTGTATGGATTGTTGTCTGATGATTTCCCCATCAGACGGGGAACCCGGCAGGGGTGCCCGTTGTCCCCCTTACTATTTGCCCTCACAATCGAAATAGTGGCGTGCGAGATCCGACAGAAAGGGGAGATACGGGGGTTTCAAATTACACCGACTGATGTGGGGGCAGAAAATATCTTGCTTTATGCGGACGATATTTTGTTATTTGTTCCCCACCCGGATGGCACGATCCCCGCACTGTTCGAGCTATTGGGCAGGTATGGCTCCTTCTCGGGCTATGCTACAAATTGGCATAAATCGGTCCTATATAGCCCACGGGTCAGGGAGACGTGGCCTCTTCTCCCCGGGGCCCTACAGATAGCACAGGCGGGATTCAAGTATTTGGGGATCTACCTTACCACAGATAGAAACCTTTCATATCAAAACAATATTCAGAGGGTCATAACGAACTTTGCAGCTGACGCTCTGAGATGGAAAGCGCTCCCCCTCACGATCCTGGGCCGAGCGGCGATGTTCAAAATGATCACCTTGCTCCGCTTTCTGTATGCCCTCCAGAATGAGTACTTCCGCCTCCCCAGACAGACATTCCGGGTGATTGACGCGGAATTACGCTCTCTGTTGTGGCTGGGCAAACAACCAAGGATCGCTCTAGGAACACTGCAGCGGAACCAATATAATGGAGGGATATCCCTGCCTGACATTGAGGCCTATTACTGGGCGGAGCATCTGGCACCGGTGAATGACTGGATCGTCGTCCCCGCGGATCACCCCTCCTATAGGCTAGAGAGAGACACCATGGCACACCGTTCATGCTTACATTTTCTATATGGGGGTCAAGGTAGGAGACGCCTCCTCCCGGCCACGCAAATAACGCTGGAAGTCTGGGACAGGGCGACTAAGACAATGGGCTGGACACACAAACCAACTAAACAGACTCCGATCTGGCACTGCACTTGGCTAAGGGAACTCCACAAACTAAAGGGCTTTGGAGGATGGGACGCCATTGGAATCTCCAATTTAGGCGATGTGGTGGCGAAGGGAGAACTCAAACCTTTCAGGTCACTGGCAGCAGAGTTTGGGCTGCACCCTACGCAAATTTTTAAATACGCGCAACTGCGACATGCCAGGATAGCTGAGAGCATGCGCTCCTCTCCCCTGCCAGACTACGCCCCGCTAGAGGGACGCCTATTGCAAGAGCAGATACCCAATAAGGTAGTATCTCTAACATACAAGACACTGAACAATAACATGCCGGACAGACTGGGGAAATTGAGGGAAGCATGGGAGCAGAACCTGGGCACGCTAGACACAGTGGACTGGGAGGCGGCCCTGATGCACCACAGAGAGGTGGCGATTAAATCCCGCCTTCGACTCATTCAATACAAAATATTACATAGGGTGTATTTCGACAGGGCCCGACTCCACCGAATGGGCCGAGCCAGCGAAGCACACTGCCTGCGGTGTAGACACAGACAGGGGGACTTCTATCATACTATATGGGACTGCCCCGTCATCCATACATAAGTATTAGGAGAACTGAGCAAGGTATTAGATGAATCTCTCCCTCCAGATCCTAAATTCGTATTGTTGGGCATACCTGGCGATGTTGACTAGGGCCGCCCGCAGCTTATTTTTGCACTGCTGGCATTAGTGGTAGCGAAAAGAGATGTGGCACGCGCGTGGGGGGCGTCGCTACCTCCCCAGTTAGGAGAATGGAGGAGGGGATGGACATGTATATGGCGGCAGAAAGGGTCACATACAAAGCGAGAGGGTGCCCCTGGAAGTTCCGTAAGATATGGGGGAAATGGAGAAAATATCATGGATTGGATGGTGGCCTGGGAGCAGACTAGCTTACCACGGGTTTTGAACTTAACTGGGCTCCGCACTGGGGGGCAACCGGGCCTGGGTCTCCGACCCTCGGGGACGACGAGGGGGATGGGGAAGAGAATCCCGGAATTGACACTTACGAAGGGGCCGTATGCCTTCCTGGTTCAGGGGATGGGGGGGGATGCTGTCTCTCCGGGGATGGGTGGTATGTGGGTGTTTTGACGCGATTGTGACTAATTGTGACACGCTAGCTGTTTTGTGTTGGTTGAAAATGCAAATAAAAATATTTAAAAAAAGAATAGTCTGGTCGGCCCAATTTTGGGTGCTAACAGGTTGGCTTTTGATATATTCTTGCCAAGGTCTGCAGTGTATAAATTAAACAGTAGTGGAGCCAGTACGCAGCCTTGTTTCAACCCTCGGTCCGTGTAAATCTTCTTTGTGGCACTGTTCCCGGTGAGTTTAACGCGTACCCAAGTTCTGGTGTACAGAGCTCTAATGGCATTCAGCAACCTGTTTGGAATCCCCCAATTTTGTAATTTTCGCCAAAGTAGGTTTCAGTTGACACAGTCAAATGCCGCCGAGTAATCAACGAAGCAGGCAAAGAGGGGGCGCTAGTTTTCCTGAGTGGACTGGTCTACCAGGTAGGCTAGGGCTAGAATGTTATCCAGTGTTGATGCACCTGGCCTAAAGCCAGATTGATAAACTGGTAATATTCCGTCCTCGTTAGCCCAAATTTGTAGATCTTGTAGAAGCAAGCTTGCATATGCCTTTGCCTCGATGTCTAGGAGGGCTATCATCCTGTAGTTGATTGGGCCTCCAGTGTCGCCTTTTTTATGTATTGGATGGAGCAGGGATCCTTTCCAGGTTTCCGGGACTATTGAGTTAATCATGCAGAACTTGCATAATGGGGTAAGAATTGTTGTCCAGAATACAATGTTCTCCTTGAACAGTTGTCCAGGGAGGGTATTGGGCCCCGGGGCGCCGTTGCTTCTCATGTTCTTTAGAATTTTTAACACTCGATTGTGCACGTCCGGGTATTCACTTGCTTCCTCCATGTTTATTTGATTTACCCGGTTTTTATTGTCAGTGTCTTTGTACGGACTGATACTCATGTATGGTCGTTTGTGGTCTAAAGGAAGATTGTGAGAAGGGTCGCAGTAGAGTGTTTTCACATGGTTTACCCATGTGTGCCCTGGAACTCCGTTTCGCCGATCGTGATCGTGTCTAGACAGCCTATTGATGTATAGCCAGAATTCTGCTTGTCTGCTTGGGGTTAGAAGACTATGGATATACAGCCATTGAGAGTCTTTTTGTTGCCTTTTAAAATTCCATATGTTTCTCTTGTGTGTGTCCCTGGCTGTCAGCCATGTCTGGCGAGCGGTTTCGTCCCTCGCCCGCTTGTAATTGCGATTGGCTTGCCTCAGTGCCTTTTTACTTAGTTGGATTGTTTTGCACCGTGGATTGGGTTGGCAGCACGCCCTTTCCTTGAGTTCGGGTTGATTCCTGATTCCTGGTTTTGTGCCTAACAATAGACGGTGCAGCTCTGGGACCAGGTTTGACCATTTCGCTGGTATATTCCCTTCATCGTAGTCGCTATTGAGTACAGGCCAATTGATTTTCCAAACTGTCAGGCTGGATGTACAGATTTTATTCCACTTCAGTCGGCTTAGGAGTGTATGGATTTCCTCCCCGTTGGATGCGCCCAAAGGTGTGGTGCAACTAAAAGTCGCCGTTTGCAGTGATATAACGGTAAACAATGGTAGGTGGTCACTAGTTAATTGTACTGGCTTTTGAAAGTCCACCACTTTTTCATGGAGGCAGTGGCTCAAGAAAATGTAGTCTATGGACGGTTTGGGTTTTCTCTGGGGGTCTCTCGGCGTGTCGTGGTTTGCGAGTGGTGTCTCTTGCGCGGACCTTAGACTGTAGGTGTTAAGAAATCTGTTAAACAAATTACCAGCGCGGTCCCCATTACAGACTGCTTAGCCTCGGATTTAACTGCTATGACGACTACTTTATTTAAACTGGGGCTGGGAGTTTTCCACTGCCTAATTCGAAATGGGTCTATTAACAGCTCATGTGCTTGAAATACCTTCGTATGTAACTTTTTTATGTCCAATCCTTTACAGAATTAAGAAACAAATACTTGAATGATTTAATTACCATGATTTCTTTTAATATAACGATAATGACAAAATTAATTTGTTGCTATGGAAGAGTCACTTTCGGCTATCGACAGCATGAAAAAGGGGTAAACCCCAGGTTTAGACAAGATACCCGGTGATTTATACTGCTCAGAGTCAGTTGTATGGGGCTTTATACTGAATCAGACATCTAATGCCATAGTAAAGGGGGCAGAGTTACCGGACACTTGGAGAAGTGCTGAAACATTCCCAGTTTATGAAAAAAAAGTGACAAAGATAACCCAGCTAACTATAGGTCCATTAGTCTGATGGACAATGCACAGAAAATATTTAGTAGGCAGTTACTGGCAACGATCGAAACCTGGATGGAAGAGACCATGTTTTGCCACACCTTCAGGCCAGCATCAGGTAACATACAAGTATCACAGATCAGCTGTTCCACTTCATAATCCTCTGGAAAACTGTGGTCATAAATAACGGGCATTTGTATATAGTATTCATTGACTTGTGAGTAGCATTCCATTTGATTCCTTGAGAGAGATTATGGGCTGCACTTAAAGATATGGGAATGGCAGCTAATTTGCTACAAACAATAATATGTCTGTACAGCAGCAATTATGCCCAAGTAAGATGGGGCAGAAAGGGCGACTTGATGGAAAGCATAAACATTAAAAGGGGTGTTTGACAGGGATGTGCCTTAGTGCCGACTTTGTTTACACTTTATATAAATGAGCTAATTAAAATATTATATATATGATTGTACCATCGACCCCCGGAAATTGCCAGAACAAAGAATACCTGCCTTACTTTTCGAGGAGGATGCATTACTAATTTCAAAAACTTCTATGCGACTGCAGAACATAATGAACCAGCTCTCAATTCCCTGTGAGAAGTATGGTTTGGAAATTAATGTTTCAAAAATGAAATGTATGAGCTTCCACCCGCACCGGACCTTTAGAGGGAAAGTAAAGTTAGGACTTTGATTATCTGGGGCTGAGGATTGCAGTACACTGTCGTGGGCCCTCAAAGAGCGAAGAGTCAGCTGACCTTACAGCACGCTGGGTCAACGGTCAGGAAAAAAATTAAATAAATCCAACTTCCGACCGTTACCACCTGCACTATAAATTTACTGCACAAGAGGGCTCGGTGCGGCCTTTTATGGAGCGGCGATTTGGGGCACAGAACAAAACAGGGGTTTGGAGAAAATAGAGAATAGGTTCAGACGTTCAGTACTTATGCTGCCCCAAGGTGCCCCACTTACATCAAGGTGCTTAGACCTAGGTATAAAAAATGCAATACATGTTGCAGGTCTTAAACCCTTGACTTACTGGCTAATGGTTTGGACAAGTAAATCCCCGATTCCCAACAGAGAAGCAATTTATAGAGGTAAAAACCCAGGATAAATCCGGGTCAATATCCTTGTTTAGACACATCAAGATCTGTATGTACAAGTTTGGAAAAAACTTTGGGGCTCATTACGATGCTGGTCGGATGCAATATCGCAGTGGGAGTGTAACCGCCTGACTAGTAGTTGGCGGTTCTACCCCCCGTATTCCAGTGTGACCACCAGCACGGTGGTTGGAAATATGCCTTTTCCAATTGCAGCTTGTGCTACGGCCCGGAAAAGGTATGCAGCACATGCTGTAATTGAAAAAGGCATATTTTAAAACATTCATGCACCATGTGCCAGGCACCACGTGGTGCCTGGCACACTGTGCATGGATGTTTGGGGGGGGCAACACAGTTGCCTCTCAGCCCCCATAGCAGAGGCCTCCCTTTCTGTCTGCCTTGTCATGGCGGTTGGACTGCCATGAAAAGGCAGAGGGAAACGGACATCGTAATCCGTACGGCAGTGCCTGAGCAGACATCGCCCCTATTGTAGGGATTATGGTCCCACCGCTGCCTCAACAGTCTCCTTGAGCACTTTGGAAAAGCAGTGGTCAATCCCTCAGCCCGATGCCTCTGACCGCCGGATCATTATCCGGCTCTCGGACCGCTTCAGTGGATGTCGGTAGGCCCGCCACCGACTGCCTGTTGGTGGCGGACCCTCTGATATTGGAATGAGGGCCTTAGCCTGGGACAACCCAGAGCAGATAACTAAGGAAATGTTAGGCCCATTAAAGACAAGATAATAAATGTACATACAAAAAAGTTGGCAGTCTAAACCAGTATCTGGAACTCTGACAGGGAGATTCCTTGATTTTAAGTGTAACTTCTGGTTTCAAACCGAACCACCTCAAGCTAGATCTATTTTTTTAAATTTCAGATATGGAATCTTGCCATTGAATAAATATAGAAGTAGGTGGCCCGAATGTTCTGTTCCACCCACCTGCCCTGTATGTAAGGCAAGCACTGAGTCCAAAGTGCATGTTCTGTTCACTGTTTTCTGTCCCTCTTACTATAAATTGAGGAAGACCAGGATAATTTGAATTTGCCATACTCTGTCCATGGAATATCTTATTGATGCTATTCGCATATTAAGATCTGAAACTACTGACTGGGTTGTGTTTCAATGTCTAGATAGCTATTGTATGCCTGGTGCCAAAGATGTAACATTTTACAAACCTGATTAGTACTTTATATAGAAGATGAAATGAGCACATGTACTATTAAGATTTTATTGTTATTTAAGAAATGGAGGAACGATGCACTTTACATATTACGCTAAATTATGATGTATGTATTTGTGATTTTATGTGTGTATTTTATGGGGTATTATCCCTGAAATAAATAATTTGTTATTGTTTGTGTCACATAGGATCTTTTTAAATGTTGTACTTTAAAAAAATCTTTTGGCTTAATTATTAATGACGCTTATGCTTAGGTAAGATGTTTTATGTTTATTTTGTTGAGTTGCATACTCAAAGCTACCCAATAAAACATTTTTAAATGTAACAACATTGGTTCTATTTTGTTGACATTAATCTTGACCAGAGACGTTTTAAGGCATGGAAAAGTGGGCCCTTGCCCAGGGCCCCATGCTTTTAGGGGGGCCCCTGATAGAGGCAGCTCGGTTCTGCAGAGAGTGTTACCCTGATGACCTTCAATCATTCTTAGATTGTTTTAAATACGGTTTTTATTCAATTTATTTTTAATGTGGCTGATGTATTAGAGGCTGCTGCAGACGGTTTGCAGCGAAATGTTGTGTGTATGTTTCATGCAACATTCATAAAACAAGTTTCTTTGCGATCAAAACAGGACCTCACATATGAGAAATGTGAGGAAGTCACAGATTTTATTTCACAGTAATTATTTGCAGAAATATTAGTGAGCTGCTGCTGTATCCCTCTATATTAGATGTAAATGCGTTTAAAATTTGGACGAGTGCAACTGTGCACTGTCTCTGACCTGGCCAGAGAGGGTATGAAAAAACAGAATTCAGCCGCGGCCCGAGCAGGTAAGAGCGGAGGGGCTGGGTGGGGGATTTCGACGGACAATGACGAGGGAAAATTAATTATTTATTTAATTTTTCCTCTTCATCGTCCGTCGAAATAGCCCCATACCCAGCCTCACCGCTCATACCTGCACGGGCCGCGGCTGGCTGAATTTGGTTCATAAATTCAAACCTAATTCAAACAGGAGCCCCCAAAATACGTTTGGCCTAGGGCCCTCAAATCCTTAGGATGTCCCTGATCTTGACTGTGTTATAATGGCTGCGCGGAAAGTAGATCTTCCTGTATTTGCTTAGCCCACATTTTAGTTCATAAACTATGCTGGAATGGACTCAATAAATAAACTTTATTCGGTTTTAACAACAAAACCATAAAAGTTACACAAAGACATTAAAATATGTAAGTCAAATCTCCTTAAACTGGTAAAAAAGTCAGATTAAAATCATACTCCCCAAGTGCAATTCAAGATGTAAAGTGCAATGTGCGATAAATACATATGTACAGTCCACAAGAATGTTAAAAACTGCAACCCCCAGGAGCATTTGTATAAATTATGCACGTTATATGAGTGCAAACATAGAAATATACATTCGAACAATAAAAATGCATTGATAAAATAACAAGTTAAACATCCATAAAGGATCGCGATTTAACACAAGCTTTTAAATAGCCAAGTGTGAAAAACAGTGACTCCGTTGACAACATCTGTAGGTGCAGAAGTGCGGGGCGAACCTGTCTAAAATTCAATCGTTTTAAATAAGGGACCAAAAAAATCCTACGAGGAACTTCATAAAATCTACAAACAAACATAAAGTGCAACAAATCCTGCGGAGACTCACCGTCGCAGCCGCAGGATAGTGACACACTTGCCCTCTTATGGTCTTTTGGTCTAACCAACAGGAGATGGTATAGATTCATCCTGAACCTTGTTAAAAGATATTTCTCGTGAGAAGACAAACACCCCATAAGGTAGGGTTCAGTTGACAAGGTGGTTTTCGTTAATATAAAATTACGTACACTGGGTTTCAGCAACTCCTTCGCTTCTCTTTCCATCCTCCACAAACTCATAAAAGCTATTCTGCTTGATACGACATCCTGCTTAACTATGCATTCTGGCTTGCTATACAGGTCGCCGCGCCCTATCCCTTTAAAACTCTTTTGAATATAATTTAGCCAAGGGATACATGAGGCTTGTTCTAACAGCATACACTCTCTTAATAATAAATGGTTAAAAGACAGATCTGGATTTAACCAACATTTCAACCAAAAAATCAATGGGCGTAATGCAAGGATGTCACTAATATAGGGGACCCCCAGTTCTTCATGCACTGCTAAATTAGAGGTCCCCTGAGGGACGCACAGAAGGCGTTTAAAAAAATTATTTTCCACCACTTGCAGAGGATCTGCAACTGTATATCCCCATATCTCACTTCCATAAGTGGCAATGGAAAGACTTTTAGCCTTATAAACTTGTAACATGGCCCCAGTTGGTTTTTTCCCTATTCTTGATGAAAATTTAAAAATGGCCGCGTTGGCCCGAACCACTTCCCCTTCTTCTTCTCAATTTGGGGTCCCCATTTTAATTTGTTGTCAATAAGAACCCCCAAATATGAGAAAACATTCGTAAGAGGGACCACAGTTGAGTCAATTGCAAATTTAAAGGGCTTCACAGGTTGCTTACCTATTCTCAGCACATAGGACTTGGAATTGTTAATTGACAGGTCCCGTTTACCCATGTACCCCGCAAAAGCCTTTAAAAGAGATTGTAAACCAACCTCTGTTCTGGATAGAAGGACGGCATCATCTGCATAAAGCAATATCGGGATGCCGCGACGTCCAACATACGGGTAATCAACCCCGGTTTCCAATAATTCCTGTTCCAAGTCGTTAAGATAATAATTAAACAAAAAAGGGGCTAAAATGCAACCTTGACGGACGCCCCTTTTAATATCAAAATTCTCAGTGACACGCAAATCCTGAGCGAACCTAACATTTGCCTGGGTAGAATTATGAAGATCCACCAGGAAGTTCACTAGGCTAGGATCCACTCCTGTTAGCCTCAGGATCTGCCACAGTTTAGTTCTGTTAACACGATCAAAAGCTGATGACAGATCCATAAAGGCACAAAATATGGACCCCGAGCGTGCAATAGTATATTTACTGAAAATCATAAGAATATTTAAACACTGGGCAATTGTGGAACGACCGGGGCGAAAACCATATTGGACATCTGACAATATTTCGGTTTCCTCTGCCCAGGTTTGCAGCCGCTGTAATAATATCCGACCCACCACCTTAACTGTTGAATCTAAAAGGGAGATGGGTCTATAACAATGGGGGCTACCCCGGTCGCCCTTTTTAAAAACGGGAACTATAGTAGAAATAGCCCAGGAAGAGGGGCATCCAATTTTTGCTGCAGCGTTAAAAACATTAACCAAGATGGGGGCCCAAAAAGAAGGGTCAGATTTAAATAAATCTGGGGGAATCCCATCTGGTCCAGGGGCCTTTTTAGCAGAGAGCCCTTCAATCCCTGCAATAACCTCATCAATACTAAAAGATAAAGCTGGAGCATTTAAATCTATTATCTCTGGGCCACAACAATCGGGGGGCAGTCAAAAATAGTTTTAAAATGGGACACCCAGTCCTCTTCTGTAATAAAGGCTCCTAAAACGGGGTCCCTATCCATACCAATGGCTGGGCGATTCACCACTTGCCAAAATTTGGAACTATTTTTCAATACACTTGCCTCGATAAGGTCCCACCAAGCTTCATCTTTTAGTTTTGTCTTGCGGCCCGCTAACGCGGCCTTATATTCTCTGCGATAGTTACAGACCACTGATTGTATTCTAGGTATAGATGCAAGAGCTGCCTTCAACTTACCAGCTGCTCGAGTACAATCAGAGTCAAACCATTTAGGCCCAAGATTTCTAGCCCTTACGGCCGGAGCACTTAAGAGGTCTCCCATCTTCCCTGCTAAGGTCACAAAAGCTGCCAACAGATAATCTGGGGACGAACAGGGATTTTGACATGTTAAAAGTTCAGGGGCACATAACCTATTAACCTTGTCATAAAACAGCTTGGGGTCAATCTGTGTCCATTTCAATCTGCGTTTATTGTCAGTCAGAGTCATAACGCCCCTCGTGGCTACTCCTTCGATGTGACTAATGAGTGGTCCGGCTATATGGGCACAAAGCGGGTTATGATCACTAAAAATACTCTCATCAATAGAGAAACCTGTGATCCACAACTGCAAGGGGGAGGAAATTAATATGTAGTCAATAAAAGATCCTGTCCTAACCCCTTTGTAGGTTGGAGTTAAAAATTTGATGTTTGGGGCCACGAGAGCCATCAAACACACCATGTTGAACTCCTGGATCATGTTGTTAATCAATTCCCCTTGTGTGTGGTGATCAAAATGGAAACCACTCCTTCGCGGGCATCCCAGTTCAGATAAACAGGACACCGCAGGGTTACCACATGGGTGAGCATTAAAATCCCCAGAGACCAAAAAATCAGAAACTGGGAATCTGTTAGGACGTCTAAAAAAGGAGCATAAGGCAGCTATATTACAATCACGTACGGGACTGGATACTGCATTATAAAAATTAACCAGTCCCCATCTGATGCCTCTAGTGTTAAAAAATAGCACCAATATCCCTCCACACCGAATAGGAACAACCTGGATCTGGCTGTCTAAGGCCACAGACACATATGTGACTAAGCCCCCTTTAGCTCTCCCACTGGAAGACGGGGTAGCGGGGACAAAATAAGCCTTATATCCTTCTAAAAACAGATTACTTTCAACCAGCCAGGTTTCTTGAAGACTGATTATCTTAAACTCTTTTAAGAAATTGACTAAAGAGGGATCTCGAAATTTGGTTGCCAGCCCAGCAATATTCCAAGAAATAAAATTGCGAGAGGTCACTACGCTTGGCCTCCCCACGACATCAACTAAGGGCACTGCACTGTGACCACCCCCTGGCTCCTGTGTTACTATTGGCAATAGTCAGTCGCAGTCTTCTAGTCCACTTAATGCAGAAAATCTGTTTTGTACTTCCAAAAAAGGAGTGGTGGCCGGCTGGACCTGCGAGAAGAGTGGTTGATGCATTCTAACTACTGACTGTGCGGCTGGTACGGAACTATACGACCTTCCTAGTCCAGTATTTGTCCTTACATTATAGTCAATAGGACATGTGGAAACCCTGGGCTTATAAAAAAACCCAAGGGGAAAGTTCTGATAGCACCTGAGGGGGATTGCGGTTAGCGCCCTTATGGAGGATTCTAGCCACTAGATTAGGGTTATTGAAATTCACAATAATACAATCTTTAATACCCACTTTAGCAGATGGCCCTACCCAACTCACCCTACGTGCCATGATGATGTTATTAGCAATGCTCACACCAGTAGCTGTATTTTGGGCAAACCAATGTGTTAATTTGTTTTTTAGTTGATTAAAATCCTCTGTAGCCCCTATTTCAAGAGGTGGAACATCCCCTAAAACAACAACATAGGGGGTAGATTCAGGTGGGAGGTTAATTACAGGAAGACAAGTTGGTTGAGAATCCCTGAGTGCTAACCCTGTCATGTCCTTCAATCCAGGCGTCACTACCCTGGATGGATGACGAGAAATCACTCCACCACAACTACTAGTGGTAACTTTATCGTTATTTGATTCCTTTGGGTCTATGACCGCCTCAACATCCCCCTGCAGTGCATTTCCCACTACTACATCCCTAGCAGTCTGTGTAACACATGTCCTGTTAGTATTTGCAACTTTCGAGGTTAAACAATTGCAACCGGTCTGTCCCTCGAGTTTGGATAAAGCTTCCTCAATAGCCCCAATTTTCTGCCTTATTGGATCAAGAGAAGAAGACAACAACATTTCCATTTTCCCCCAAAAATGGTCCTCATGATCTTTAATAGAACAAGACCCAGGCAACGTACATGTATTAGGGATGAGTAAAGGTAAGTCATTCGAACTGTTTGTTACTAGGGGAGAAGAAGACGCCTCAATACCGCTATCTATCTTGTGGGCTAATCTACTACTTTTCGAAGACCCACCATTCTTCCCTTTTCTTTTCCTTGCCTGTGGGTCACTACTATTAAGCTGTCCTAATTTGGCCTTTTGACCTCTTGTCTTGGCTTTTACTGGGCTAGAAGTAGTTATCAACTCTATGCCGGGGCTAGGTAAAATTTGCGTCGAGACTGGAGTTAGTTCCGGAGAGAAGGGAAGACTATGCCGAGAAGGATCGGCATTCCTGATCCCTTCTACTACGGAAGCTACCAATTTAATAGTAGTTCTATCTTCTAAAGACAGAGGCTCTAATGATAATCTCCTTTCCGTAAGCTGAATTTCATGTATAAGAACTGATTCAGCTCTTGAAAAAAATGCGTCCAGAGTCCCAATCACACTCTTACCAGGGGTCATTTTCCGTTTGCTCATTTTTCAAATAATAAGACTAATGCAAGATGTATGGCAAGAGAAAGGGCAAAGCAGCAAAGGATTGGCGCTTAATAAAACTTGGCAAGACTACAGGTTCATAAAATGCCAAGAAGTAAAAAATAAAAAAAAAACCCGATTAAAAAAAACACTATTAAGAGCAAATTCGAACACCTAATATAAAATAAGCTAATTTACAATAGGCATAATAATACAGTTCCGGGGGAAAAGTAGAGTTTAGCAGAGATTAGGACTTGTACCAGTAAGATTTCAATGTGCAAAATAAGCAGTGTATACAATATGTATAATAGACATACAGTCCTTATGGAAAAACAGAGCTAGCAGCAGTTCGAGCAGCCAACGATTTGTGCAAAATAAGCAAAGTATATAAAATAAAAGAAAAGAAAGCCAACAATATACAAGATAAAATATGTCCAGACAAAGTGAAACTGTCCAACACTATTAAGTCCTGATAGTCCAAAAAAGCAACACCACTTGGGGAGAGAGTTAAAATGCAATAGTTCCAGTTAAGAAAAAATTAAACATACAGCTTCGTCTGTACCTGGTGAGGGGTAAACTCAATCGACGTCCTTTACGCTCTAAGGGGAACTTTCACAAACTACTCTAGGGGAAAGAGAGGTGGCCCAGCCCAGCCTCTTCCGGACTATGACGGGCAAGGACGGGCCCGCCCTTGGCACGGGCTTAGCCCGGCGCGTCCCGCACGCGTCCCGCACTGCGGGGGGAGAGGCTGCGCTTTATGCGCAGAGATGGTCCGGTGCCTCCCCCTCGCTAGCAACACCTGATGCCACTCGCGTTGCACCCTGGACGCTGGAGTTCCTACCAGGGTGAGGATGCGGGATACAGCGACGTAGGAGGCAGAGGGATACCCTGGGACTACAGTCCCACCAGAGCAAGATACCAGGCAGCCAGGAACAGGGGAAGAGCATCAGCAAGGACTGCAGGAACCCAGAGTGCGGGGGGAGAGGCTACGCTTTATGCACAGAGATGGTCCGGTGCCTCCCCCTCGCTAGCAACACCTGATGCCACTCGCATTGCACCCTGGACGCTGGAGTTCCTACCAGGGTGAGGATGCGGGATACAGCAACGTAGGAGGCAGAGGGATACCCTGGGACTACAGTCCCACCAGAGCAAGATACCAGGCAGCCAGGAACAGGGGAAGAGCGTCAGCAAGGACTGCAGGAACCCAGAGTGCGGGGGGAGAGGCTGCGCTTTATGCGCGGAGATGGTCCAGAGCCTCCCCCTCGCTAGCAACACCTGATGCCACTCGCGTTGCACCCTGGACGCTGGAGTTCCTACCAGGGTGAGGATGCGGGATACAGCGACGTAGGAGGCAGAGGGATACCCTGGGACTACAGTCCCACCAGAGCAAGATACCAGGCAGCCAGGAACAGGGGAAGAGCGTCAGCAAGGACTGCAGGAACCCAGAGTGCGGGGGAGAGGCTGCGCTTATGCGCGGAGATGGTCCGGTGCCTCCCCCTCGCTAGCAACACCTGATGCCACTCGCGTTGCACCCTGGACGCTGGAGTTCCTACCAGGGTGAGGATGCGGGATACAGCGACGTAGGAGGCAGAGGGATACCCTGGGACTACAGTCCCACCAGAGCAAGATACCAGGCAGCCAGGAACAGGGGAAGAGCGTCAGCAAGGACT
>CAWUFW010027398.1:0-27022 GCA_963921515.1 Calotriton arnoldi | reverse complement strand
CGACCTGGATCGACCCCTAAGTGTGAAGGGTATGGCCAGAGGTGGGCCAGTGCTCACTGTGACATAGGACACTAGCTGCACCTCACTGATGACCCAACAAAGCCAAAACTGCCCTTGGCTTGCTTCTGTTCCTGTTGAGAGGGGGTGTCACCTAGCAGTTCTGGCAGGGTTGTCCTATTGGAGCAGGACCAAAGTTGATTTGTATATTGTTGATCCCTGACACTGGCACAGTGAGCACACAAATATAGGGAGGAATGTGGCATCGAGTAAATATAAGTGGCTGGAGTAAATTCAAGCATTTTTCTCACTACCAGGTGTTGGTGTCACCTCGCTGAACAGCATGCAAGAATACACACTAAAGTGAGGGACTATTGGTTTAATGTTTGGCAGGCACACTGTGAGCAGATACGGTTAGGGCCGTGTAGCTGATTGTGCATAGACCTATATTTTGGGTGGTAGATCGAGGTCATTTCTCTTGCCTCGTAAATGGTTTCTGCTCTAGGGGATTGTTGGGTTTCACAGCAATTGCGGTGCCGATGCCCGAGTCCAGGAGGTCTTCTGTTCTGGGGCACTATGCTCTCACCTCATTGCAGATTTCCTGGGAAATGACACAGGTGTTTGTTGGGTCTACCAGTAAATAAGAATGTCATATCTTCTCGGGTCTGCTGTCTACGGTGTTGCACAGAGGAACACAACTTTAAACAAGCATTGCCATAGCCAATAGGTCTCACCTTTGGGACCTTATGTGTTTAGCCAGAACTTTTGGCTATGTTATAGAGCATTGTGGCTGCTGTGCATTATGTTGAAAAGTTATAATAAAAAGTGTTAAGCATTTTTGTTACCTTTATACAAACGAAGACGACATTATATACAACTGAAAAGCCTGATTAAAAAAAGATTTTAACATAAAAAATGTCTTCTAGTTTTTTGTACTTGCAGTGCTGGCAACTTCTTCCTGCCTGTTCTCATGCTTGTTTGTTATAATTTTTTTGGTATGGGGGAGCGGGACAAATAACGGGGGAGTGGAGGTTGGAAAACAGTAATTTAATTAGAACACGAGCAGCGGACGGACACTAGGGGAGAATCAACAGATGCCATATTCCAAGGGCAGACTGACTTGATGCTTAGGTGGTGCGCTGATGCAAAATGGTGGTGGTGAATGGTGTTTGGTGCTCAGGTCGTGACACTATATGGTGTGGATTGGAGGTACGTTGTGGGTTGTGGAGTTGTGGAGTTGAAATATGTTGTTTGGTGTGTAATTATGCGGTGTGCATTGGAAATGTGTGGAGTTGAATTGTGTGGCCTGGAACTGTGGTGTTGAGTGAAATTATGCTTAGTGAAATTTTGTCATGGTGTGGAGTGCATTAATGTTGATTGGTGGTATGTGGTATAGAGTGCATTTATGTGGAGTGTATTTATGTTGCATTGAGTAGAGTGCAATTATGTGGCTTGTAATTATGTGGTACTAAGTGGTATGTGGGGTGTATTTATGTTGCATTGAGTAGAGTGTAATTATGTGGTGTCTAATTATGTGCCACAGTGGTATTATGTGGAGTGTATTTATGTTGCATTGAGTAGAGTGTTATTATGTGGCGTATAATTATGTGGCACTGAGTGGTAATATGTGGAGTGTATTTATGTTGCATTGAGTAGAGTGTAATTATGTGGCTTGTAATTATGTGGTACTGAGTGGTATGTGGGGTGTATTTGTTGCATTGAGTAGAGTGTAATTCTGTGGTGTGTAACTATGTCACACTGAGTGGTATTATGTGGAGTGTATTTATGTTGCATTGAATAGAGTGTAATTGTGACGTGTGATTATGTGGTACTGAGTGGTATTATGTGGAGTGTATTTATGTTGCATTGAGTAGAGTGTAATTAGGTGGCATGTAATTATGTGGCACTGATTGGTATTATGGGGAGTGTATGTTGTATTCAGTAGAGTGTAATTATGTGGCGTGTAATTATGTGGCACTGAGTGGTATTATTTGGAATGTATGTTGCATTGAGTGCAGTGTAATTATGTAACATATAATTATGTGGCACTGAGTGGTATTGTGTGGAGTGTATGTTGCATTCAGTAGAGTGTAATTATGTGGTGTGTAATTATGTGGCACTGAGTGGTATTTGGAGTGTATGTTGCATTGAGTGCAGTGTAATTATGTAGCATATAATTATGTGGCACTGTGTGGTATTATGTGGAGTGCATTTATGTTGCATTGAGTAGAGTGTAAGTATGTGGCGTGTAATTATATGGCACTGAGTGGTATTATGTGGAGTGTATTTATGTTGCATTGAATTGTGTGTAATTATGTGACATGTAATTATGTGGTACTGAGTAATATTATGTTGAGTGTATTTATGTTGCATTGAGTAGAGTGTAAATATGTGGCGTGTAATTATGTGTCACTGAGTGGTATTATATGGAGTGTATTTATGTTGCATTGAGTAGAGTGTAATTATGTGGCGTGTAATTATGTGGCACTGAGTGGCAATATGTGGAGTGTATTTAAGTTGCATTGAGTAGAGTGTAGTTATGTGGCTTGTAATTATGTGGTACTGAGTGGTATGTGGGGTGTATTTATGTTGCATTGAGTAGAGTGTAATTATGTGGCGTCTAATTATGTGCCACAGTGGTATTATGTGGAGTGTATTTATGTTGCATTGAATAGAGTGTAATTATGTGACGTGTAATTATGTGGTACTGAGTGGTATTATGTTGAGTCTATTTATGTTGCATTGAGTAGAGTGTAAATATGTGGCATGTAATTATGTGGCACTGAGTGGTATTATATGGAGTGTATTTATGTTGCATTGAGTAGAGTGTTATTATGTGGCATGTAATTATGTGGCACTGAGTGGTAATATGTGGAGTGTATTTATGTTGCATTGAGTAGAGTGTAATTATGTGGCATGTAATTATGTGGCACTGAGTGGTATTATGTGGAGTGTATTTATGTTGCATTGAGTAGAGTGTAATTATGTGGTGTGTAATTATGTGGCACTGAGTGGTATTATGTGGAGTGTATTTATGTTGCATTGAATAGAGTGTAATTGTGATGTGTGATTATGTGGTACTGAGTGTATTATGTGGAGTGTATTTATGTTGCATTGAGTAGAGTGTAATTATGTGGCATGTAATTATGTGGCACTGATTGGTATTATGGGGAGTGTATGTTGTATTCAGTAGAGTGTAATTATGTGGCGTGTAATTATGTGGCACTGAGTGGTATTATTTGGAGTGTATGTTGCATTGAGTGCAGTGTAATTATGTAACATATAATTATGTGGCACTGAGTGGTATTGTGTGGAGTGTATGTTGCATTCAGTAGAGTGTAATTATGTGGCGTGTAATTATGTGGCACTGAGTGGTAATATTTGGAGTGTATGTTGCATTGAGTGCAGTATAATTATGTAGCATATAATTATGTGGCACTGTGTGGTATTATGTGGAGTGTATTTATGTTGCATTGAGTAGAGTGTAAGTATGCGGCGTGTAATTATATGGCACTGAGTGGTATTATGTGGAGTGTATTTATGTTGCATTGAATTGTGTGTAAATATGTGACGTGTAATTATGTGGTACTGAGTGGTATTATGTTGAGTGTATTTATGTTGCATTGAGTAGAGTGTAAATATGTGGCGTGTAATTATGTGTCACTGAGTGGTATTATATGGAGTGTATTTATGTTGCATTGAGTAGAGTGTAATTATGTGGCGTGTAATTATGTGGCACTGAGTGGTAATATGTGGAGTGTATTTAAGTTGCATTGAGTAGAGTGTAATTATGTGGCTTGTAATTATGTGGTACTGAGTGGTATGTGGGGTGTATTTATGTTGCATTGAGTAGAGTGTAATTATGTGGCGTGTAACTATGTCACACTGAGTGGTATTATGTGGAGTGCATTTATGTTGCATTGAGTACAGTGTAATTATGTGGCGTGTAATTATGTGGCACAGTGTTATTATGTGGAGTGTATTTATGTTGCATTGAATAGAGTGTAATTATGTGACATGTAATTATGTGGTACTGAGTGGTATTATGTGGAGTGTATTTATGTTGCATTGAGTAGAGTGTAATTATGTGGCGTGTAACTATGTCACACTGAGTGGTATTATGTGGAGTGTATTTATGTTGCATTGAGTAGAGTGTAATTATGTGGTGTGTAATTATGTGGCACTGAGTGGTATTATGTGGAGTGTATTTATGTTGCATTGAATAGAGTGTAATTGTGACGTGTAATTATGTGGCACTGAGTGGTATTATTTGGAGTGTATGTTGCATTGAGTGCAGTGTAATTATGTAGCATATAATTATGTGGCACTGAGTGGTATTGTGTGGAGTGTATGTTGCATTCAGTAGAGTGCAATTATGTGGCGTGTAATTATGTGGCACTGAGTGGTATTATTTGGAGTGTATGTTGCATTGAGTGCAGTGTAATTATGTAGCATATAATTATGTGGCACTGAGTGGTATTGTGTGGAGTGTATGTTGCATTCAGTAGAGTGTAATTATGTGGTGTGTAATTATGTGGCACTGAAAGGTATTTGGAGTGTATGTTGCATTGAGTGCAGTGTAATTATGTAGCATATAATTATGTGGCACTGAGTGGTATTGTGTGGAGTGTATGTTGCATTCAGTAGAGTGTAATTATGTGGTGTGTAATTATGTGGCACTGAGTGGTATTTGGAGTGTATGTTGCATTGAGTGCAGTGTAATTATGTAGCATATAATTATGTGGCACTGTGTGGTATTATGTGGAGTGTATTTATGTTGCATTGAGTAGAGTGTAAGTATGTGGCGTGTAATTATATGGCACTGAGTGGTATTATGTGGAGTGTATTTATGTTGCATTGAGTAGAGTGTAATTATGTGGCTGTTAGTTACTGAGTGCTGATTGCCTTTACCAAACTAGACACACATCTGCATTACACTATCTGTTGCCACACAAACGCATCAAATACGGCACAGCTCAGTTATGGTGCAACAGCCTTTTACCTCAACCCCACCCACCACATGTATGGGCTTACACTTAATACCAATGCAAACACTGCATGTGCCAGATTGTCATACTATGGTCATATTAATTACGCATCTTTGCCACAACAGCACGAGTTTATGGCATATATTCTTATTCACACCAATATACACTTCTTCATTTTAAATGACAGCTGTACATATAGAATAATGTGGCATATTTGTAGCTGCTTGAGCCAGCCGCGATGGCCCCCTGCCTGAAAATAGTAGTAAAGTGCGTCGACAAAGACTACATACATGGTTTAAGCCATGCTGTTTCTTTCCGGCCCATCATTCCGAAACCAGGGTATTCAGTGAGAAGGGGCTATGTCCGTGAACTCTTTAGGCCTTCTGAGTATAGGCCCAGTTGTTTTGCTATGTGCAGGGAGCTTTACTCATAAATCCACATTTCTTTGTACAGTGTAAAGCTAAAAGTGAACCCTGTGACCATGCTAGAGCACGGCTGCAGAAAATCACGCACAAACTCAATGGTAACCTAGTCCTGAAGATGACCCTGACTTACTAAGGGTCGAAACGCTGTTGACTTCCCAGTGCAACTTTTGGCGCTACTCTGTGGTTCACAAAATGTTAAAATCCTCTATACTCCTGTAAATAATTATTCCTGAACCTCAAGTACTTGGTAAATATTTTCACCATTGTTCACCCTGCGCCGCTCATCGCTCTGTCACTTGTGCCGTTCACCCTGTGTGTCACGAGCGCTTATGTGCACAATGTGTTTTCAGGTTACACCCACATTCAGTGTAAACAGTGCTGATACTACTGTTTTTCCTACACTTGCTTTGAATACATAGTGCCTCTGGCACTTCCTTTAACCTTAGAGTCTCCCTTCTCCTTCTTTTTGCAACTATATGTGCATGTGTATTTAATAGCCTAATTATATATCACCTGTTGAGACATTGTTCTTGTTACATACGGTCATCACCCATGTCTCAAATGGGTATACGGGTGTACTACTGTCGTTTGATCTCTCCCTACGAGAAACAGCATTTACAGTGAGGGCTGAGCCACGCATGCCGTTTCAATGCAAGCGGAACAATGCTTGCCTGAACCACGTATATGCCTTAGCCACGCATATGAATGGTTAAGGCAGTCAGCGGTCTAGATGTAGAGCGGATGGGGGAGGGAGAGGAAAAGGAAGGATCGGAAGAGGAAAGGCCTGGACACAGCTGTGTAAGTGAGGCTATGGCCAGGTTTTGGGGGGGCCTGGTTTTTAGGGCTGGGGGGTGGTTTTAGGTCTTAGGGCGGGGGGATTCGGGGTACTTTTTAGGGCTGGGGGCCAGGTTCTAGGGCTCGGGCGGGGGGAAGGGGCAGTTTTCAAGGCTGGGAGTAAGTTTTAGGGCTCACGGCAGGGGGGCTGGGGTCGAGGTAGTTTTTTGCACAGGGGGCCGGGTTTTAGGGCACAGGGTGGGGAGTCGGGTACTTTTTAGGGATGGGGCGCGGTGGATTGCAGGGCTGGGGTATCGGGTTTTAGGGCAGGGGGCTTGGGTGTGAACTTTACCACGCATATCCCTTTACCAATCATGCCTGTACAATGAATTTTGTTGTAAAGGCATGCGTGGTAAAGACGCGGTCCTGGTTCAGACTGCCTTGTTTAGGCATGCGTGGTTAAGGCATGTGTGGTTGTATCATACAACCCCTCACTACAGCTTCTCCTAAACAAGTCCTCCCTTTGTCCACCTTGTTTGCCTTCTGCCTCAGCCCAGCTTGTTCTAGCCATTTTTGTCTCCTGCTCCACCTGCCTTCTGACATGTTAACTCAGCCTTGGTCTCTTTACTCCTCCTCTGCCTGCAACTCAACAGCTCAGTGGTCTCCTGGGGTTCCTAACCTGCTATTCCTACTGGGATGCTGGCCTTTCCTGGCGCCGATAAAGCCATAGACCGCGCAGTGACCTCTGCACTCGAAGGGTCTATCTCTGGAGAAACTCCAGCAGAGGTTTTACTTTTGTCTTCTGTGGTAAGATACTTGTGAGCACTTTGCTCAGATTTGTAGGCAGATGTATGACAACAGAAGACCAAAAATTTAACTCTTTTCTCGCAGTTAAGGGATTCGGAGACGGAGAGAGGAATTTCAGTATTTCTATAGCCTTACCAATGTGATAGAAATCCGACCAAAAGTGGATAATGCACGGACAATTTAAGTCAGGGTTTCCCATAATGGAGCTTAATTTTGTTTCTGGAAGAATTCCTGTCGTGCACCATTTAATGACAGAAAATGATGTTGTTAATGTACAGGTGCATAACTGGAGATGCATTACTTTTCAGGCTTTATTTCCTCTGCCAGGCGTATGTTTAACCCCTTCGCTGCTAGGCCTTTCCCCCCCCTGTGCTAAGCCTTTTTTTGGCTATTTGGGGTAGTGCGCGCTAAGGCCCCTGTAACTTTTTGACCACATAAGGTATCCACGCCAAATTTGCGTCCTTTTCTTCCAACATCATGGGGATTGTAAAGGTACCCAGGGTTTGTGGATTCCCCTGGAGGGGTCCCAGAAATTAGCCAAAATACAGCTACATTTTTTTTTTTGTTGGAAAAATGGGAAAAAAGGGCTGCAAATGAAAGCGTCTGGGTTTTTCCCTGCAAATGGTATCAAAAAAGGCTTTGTGGGGCTGAAATCACCATTTTCCCAGATTTTAGGGAATTACAGACTTTTGACAGAAAACCAACATTTTTTACACAGTTTTGGCATTTTTCAGGGACATAGCCTATTTTTGCTATTTTTTGTGCTTTCAACCTCCTTCCAGTTAATGGTAGAAATGGGTATGAAAGCAATAATGGATCCTGGAAAGCTATACATTTTAGGAAAGTATACAAAATTCTGAATTCAGCAAGGGGTCATTTGTGTAGATCCATCAAGGTTTCTTTATAGAAACTAACAGTTAAATATAGGAAAAATTGAAAATTAGTTGAAAAAAACAGCCTTTTGTGTCAACGTTTTCACCTGTAACTTCTTCTAATTATGACAGCTCTTTGAAAGCAATATACCATTACATCCGCTGGACCTTACTGGTTGTGGGGATATATAGGACTTGTAGGTTCACCAAGAACCCGACGAACCCAGAGTCAGAAACTGAGCAGCAATTTGCAATGGCTTTTTATTATGTACCGGGTATATAGCAACTATTGTGGGAAAATGTATACATGGAAAAATCGGTATGAAAGACACCTATGTATTTCTGAAATGGGAACAAAATATAGAGTTTATAAACAGTAGATATTTGCACATTTCCAAAATTGGGAATACTCATACTAGCATGAGAATTATCGGTCATTTTTTAAAATGACTTCTTTTTTACACAATGTCTTTCATTTGGAAGGCAGAAATGCATCGAAAGTCAATAGGTAATAACAGTTGCTTTACAAATCTGAATTACCCTAAGTCTCCCGATAAAAATGGTACCTCACTTGTGTGGGTAGGCATAGTGTCCACGACAGGAAATGGTTCAAAACCCAACGTGAACACACCACATTTTCACAATGAAAAATTACCCTTTTTTTGCAAAGTGCCTAGCTGTAGTTTTTGAACCCTAGCTCTGCCGGCACCTAGGGAAACCTAGCAAACCTATACATTTTTGAAAACTAGACACCCAGGGAAATCCAGGATGGGGTGACTTGACTGCCTCTCACCAGGTTATGTTACCCAGAATCCCTTGCAAACCTAAAATTTTGTCCAAAAAAAACACATTTTCCTCACATTTCTGTGGTGTAAAGTTCTGGAATTTGCGTGGATCCACAAATTTACACCCACCCTGCGTTCCCCAAAGACTTCCGAGAAAAATGGTACTTCACTTGCTTGGGTAGGCCTAGTGCCCGTGACAGGAAACGGCGCAAAACGCAACGTGGACATACCTAAATTTCACAGTGAAAAATGACCCTTTTTTTGCAAAGTGCCTAGCTGTAGTTTTTTAACCCTAGCTCTGCCGGCACCTAGGGAAACCTAGCAAACTTATACATTTGTGAAAACTAGACACCCAGGGGAATCCAGGATGGGGTGACTTGACTGCCTCCCACCAGGTTCTGTTACCCAGAATCCCTTGCAAACCTAAGAAATTGGCAAAAAAAACATATTTACCCCTCATTTCTGTGGTGGAAAGTTCTGGAATCCGCGTGGATCCACAAATTTCCACCCACCCCGGGTTTCCCAAAGTCTTTTGAGAAAAATGGTACCTCACTTGTGTGGGTAGGCCTAGTGCCCGTGACAGGAAACGGCACAAAACGCAACGTGGACACACCTCAATTTCGCAGTGAAAAATGACCCTTTTTTGGCAAAGTGCCTAGCTGTAGTTTTTGAACCATAGCTCTGCCGGCACCTAGGGAACCCTAGCAAACCTATACATTTTTGAAAACTAGACACCCAGGGGAATCCAGGATGGGGTGACTTGACTGCCTCCCACCAGGTTCTGTTACCCAGAATCACTTGCAAACTTAAAAAATTGTCAAAAAAAACACATTTTCCCCACATTTCTGTGGTGGAAAGTTCTGGAATCTGCGTGGATCCACAAATTTCCACCCACCCCGCATTTCCCAAAGTCTTCCGAGAAAAATGGTACCTCACTTGTGTGGGTCGGCCTAGTGCCCGCGATAGGAAATGGCGCAAAATGCAACGTGGACACACCTCAATTTCGCAGTGAAAAATGACCCTTTTTTGGCAAAGTGCCTAGCTGTAGTTTTTGAACCATAGCTCTGCCGGCACCTAGGGAAACCTAGCAGACCTATACATTTTTGAAAACTAGACACCCAGGGGAATCCAGGATGGGGTGACTTGACTGCCTCCCACCAGGTTCTGTTACCCAGAATCCCTTGCAAACCTAAACAATTGGCAAAAAAAACACATTTTCCCCACATTTCTGTGGTGGAAAGTTCTGGAATCTGTGTGGATCCACAAATTTACACCCACCCCGCGTTCCCCAAAGACTTCTGAGAAAAATGGTACCTCACTTGTGTGGGTCGGCCTAGTGCCCGCGACAGGAAACGGCGCAAAACGCAACGTGGACACACCTCCACAACGTCCTTAACTCGTCATCTAGTAAAAGAAGAGGGTGCCCAATGTACTCTAGCATCACCTCAAAATCCTAAACAAACCAAGCAGCAATGTTTCTGTACCGGTCAACCAAGTATCTGCATTCCCAACCAAGTCCAAACTCAAATTAAGAGAACGGAGGACATAAAAATCAGAAAAGGAAAGACACCCAGTGCCCAGGTAGATCACCAGCTAATATGGTCCCCGGAATACGAAACGCAGGGAAATTGTGATATTTTAAATAGAGGCAATATCTTGAAGCTCATGGCTGAAATTCAGGAACTAAAACACATAAAATCATCAGATCTTGCAGCAGTCCAATTTCTGCCAGGAGAAAACAACACAATAAAACAGCGAACATTAACAACATGGCGGACACCTGCGTTAGTACAGCTAATATTAAGCAGCTCTGATCAATTTTCTACTTGGGGCATTCAATTAAAAGAACCAGTAAGACCGCGTTATCCATTCCCATTGAAAGAAATTGAACAGCAGGACACGAAAAGGATAATAAATCATAAGACACCTCCTGCACAGGTATACTCAATTCTACATAAGGCAAAGGGCGGGAGTTATATAGTCCAGACCCCGGACAGATCAGTAAAAGGAATACATGAGGAGAATGACCAAAATCAAGATCAATGGAATTGGCTACCCAGCATATTGAACAACCAAAGTGTCTGACATAAGGGAGCTATGGTTTTCACCTCTGAAATAAATGCAATACACATGTTATCTTGGAACATAGCAGGAGCCAGGAGACTGCTTGATGAAGGTCTCCCACTTGAGGAGTGGGCAGATTGTGACATTATAGCCCTACAGGAAACTTGGTCGCCGGAAGAAATTCCGATAGCGGGATACACACACTATACAGTAGCTGCGGAAAAATGCAAGTATTATGGCAGGGCAGTAGGAGGATTAATTGTGTATGTATCAATAGCTTTAAAAATAACAACGGAACAGTGGAAATCTCCAGATCCCAGCATTCAAATTGTAAAATTCTCAGATCAAAATTCAAGTACAGGCAAAACGATACTACTAATCAATTACTATACACAACCGAAGGCTCAAATAAAAAAGGAGAAAAATGCCCTGTTAATTAAAACAATATCAAGACTACGATGTAGTGAGCCGACCTGGAATTTAATAGTAACAGAAGATTTTAACTCGAATTTGATATTCACGCCGGATGAAGATGAAATCTTAACAGCAGATAACTCATTTTGGTGTGTACCACAGCAACATCGCACAGGGACTTATCGTGTGGACCGCATTGGTCAGCAACTAGTCACAGATATTGAATTCCAAGGTATGCGGGTCCTTAACGGAAGAAACGACAAAGTTCGCCCTCCGGAAAAAACGTATTACGGTCCAAAGACGCACTCAACGTTAGATTTCACCACTTATAACCCTTCCGTTGTTACCATCATTAGCTCGCTTCTACATAGAGTTTACCACCTTGAGTGATCACTCAATACAGCATGTCATCTTTAACTTAAACACACCAAGATACCAACTTACTAACGCCCCAGAGGGTGAAATTACCTCAATTAATTTAAAACGTCTGAAATGGACAAATACAAACAAAATAGATTTGTTTTTAACAATAAAGAGTCTCTTGGACGAACAAACAACAAAACCCATTAATAGAATACAAGCTTGGTCGCAATTTTTAGACAAATTAGCAGAAACAATGAAAGTTTCAGAATTTAGGGTTAAAAGACACGAACAGACAAAAAATCTACCAAAAGATCTGCAAATGCTAAAGAAAGAACTAAGAAAAGCTCAAAGGAAACTGCGACTGGATAAATCTAAGGGGTTATGCTGGAAAACATTTCAACAACTGAGAACACAATTCAAAAAAAGAATATGGGAATTTAAAAAAATGAAAGCCGAGAGTTTCTGTTCCAAACTAATCTACAATGTAAGACACTGAAATCTCAACAAATTTTGGCAGACAATAAACAATCTGTCGAGACCTCGAAACGTCTTAACTTCGTACATACAAGAGCAGGAATGGGTTAACTTCCTCAGGGATAAATTCAAAGAAGATCAACTCCATGACATAGACAATTGCCAATTGCCGACTGTGAAGCGGACTATTGAGAATGAATTGAAATCACAGACCAATCAACCGATGTACACAACAGAAGAAATAACAAACATAATAAAGAAAGGCAAAAGTGACGGCGCTCCTGGCCCGAACGGCATTCCTCAGGCTACTTTTAAATACGACTCGGAATACTGGAGTTCGATCCTAGGGAAACTCTATATTGATGTAGAACTCAACAATCAAATCCCAGAAAGTTGGCAGGGATCAATCATTACCCCTATTTATAAAGGAGGTGACAGATCCAGTCCAAGAAATTATAGGCTAATCGCCTTACAGGATGTTGAAGCTAAATATTTTGCCTCATTAATCCTTAAAGACCTAGCTGACTGGTCTAGAGAATGTAACCTAATACCAAAAAATCAAACCGGATTTAGGAAGGGCTTCGGAACTATTACAAATATTCTGTCCATTTCAATGATTGCTGAAAGATGTAAAAGCAGAAAACAGGATCTTCATCTGTGTTACATCGACCTAAAAGCCGCCTTTGACAGCGTAGACCGGAAACTCATCTAGTCTAAATTAAAATCCTGGGGTATACCAAACAGAATATTGAAGGGTCTACTGCTGCTTTATACAGATACCTGGGTACGCGTGAAGCTTGGAAATGAAGCAAGAATATCCAGAAAAGTGTATACCAACACAGGACTGAAACAGGGGTGTGTACTGGCTCTGCACCTATTTAATTTATTCATCTCAGACCTTTCAAGAAAGCTAGAAAGAATTAATTCACACTCACCGAAGTTGGGAAAATTACATCTGTCGCATCTTGCCTACGCAGATGATATCGTTCTTTTAAGCTTGACTAAGGTAGGCCTGACAAGACTACTAAACGGCCTCTCTGAATTTCTGTCGGTAAATAATTTGGAACTAAATCTTTCAAAAACCAAATCTATGCTCATTACAAATCGAACAGCCTCGAGTCACAATATTAGACAAAAAGGTAATCTATTGGAGAAAGTATCATGCTACAAATATTTGGGATTTTATATCGATGATAAATTATCATTTCGAGATCAGAAAAAATACATGACGCAGCGAGCAGGGGCACTAACATTTGCCCTTAAAACACTTGCAAAGAAACTGAAGGGACCGTCTTTGAAACCATTATTAACGACAATTTCAGCTAAAGCACTGCCAACACTATCATACGACAGTGCTGCAATGCACGGGAAGGATTCAGAAACCCTAAACAAACTAATAACGAGCATTTACAAAAAGGTTCTCCAGCTCCTGAAGACTGCCTCACCAGCACAGATGCGCCTGGAGTTCGGGATAATGAACGAAACACTGGGCAGACTTTACACATACATAAAAGTATGGTACCAAATAAAACAAAACGTAGAGGAAAATAGTCTTAACGAATCCTTATGGCAGGAAATGAAGCAGGATAAACACTCGCCAGCCTACAAATTTTTGGAACATGCGTTAAATGTTACCTGCACAAATGAGTTGTGGAACAAACAAATGACCTACCAAACATTCAAATTAACACTAAATAAGGCTGCAAAGTTCCACTCGCTGCTGGTTGATAAAGACATTTTTTCTACAAGAAGTCATTCATGGACAGTGATCAACACTTATAAAACACTGAAACAAGCGGCCTATCTGGACTTCACTTTCTCTATTTATGTAAAAAGAAAATTAATAACATTAAGGTTTGGACAGTTCCCTACTCTTGCAAATGCCCCTCATTGGATACACAGGGAAAATGAAAATTGCCGGCACTGTGGCTATAAAAAGGAAGACTTGATTCATCTTGTATGCCACTGTAAGATACTGCAACCAGCACGAACCACAATATTATGGCGAGCATTCCTGGACAGGGGCATAAAGTCATGTAGAACAGCTATCATAAGAGGACTGGATTCCACCGACCCCCAAATGAACTGTAAACTGATTACATTTTTACGTATTCATGAACAAGAACTGAAAGCTGAACCTGAGTAATGATAAAACAAGAAGTATATTTTTATAATTACATACATTTTAAGATGTTTTTAGAGAAATGTAACTTTTATGCAATATGCTCTTTTTTAAATAGTGTTTGTAATATTGTTATGGTTTTAATTAACTGAACAATAAATAAATAAATTCAATTCAAATTCATGCAAGCCATACCTCCCTGGAAGCCCCCGGGTGTCTAGTTTTCAGAAATGTGTGGGTTTGGTAGGTTTCCCTAGATGGCCGCCGAGCACGGGGCCAAAAACCCAGGTGACCCCCCTTGCAAAAGCAGGTGGTTTTGAGATAGGCAATTTTTATGTCGCGTCACTACGTTTTGGGCCCTTGCCTGTCGTGGGTACTTGGGCCTCCCACACAAGTGAGGCACCATTTTTATCGGGAGAGCTGGGGGAACGCTGGGTGGTAGGAAATTTGTGTGAGCCCGGTGATGCCACAACTTTCCCACACAAAAATGTGTGAAAAAAGTGATTTTCTCAGCTAAAATTGAGGTTTGCAGGGGATTCTGGGTAAGGAAACATTGGGGGATCCACGCAAGCCATACCTCCCTGGAAGCCCCCGGGTGTCTAGTTTTCAGAAATGTGTGGGTTTGGTAGGTTTCCCTAGATGGCCGCCGAGCACGGGGCCAAAAACCCAGGTGACCCCCCTTGCAAAACCAGGTGGTTTTGAGATAGGCAATTTTGATGTCGCCTCACTACGTTTTGGGCCCTTGCCTGTCGCGGGTACTTGGTCCTCCCACACAAGTGAGGCACCATTTGTATCGGGAGACCTGGGGGAACGCTGGGTGGTAGGAAATTTGTGTGAGCCCGGTGATGCCACAACTTTCCCACACAAAAATGTGTGAAAAAAGTGATTTTTTCAGCTAAAATTGAGGTTTGCAGGGGATTCTGGGTAAGGAAACGTTGGGGGATCCATGCAAGCCATACCTCCCTGGAAGCCCCCGGGTGTCTAGTTTTCAGAAATGTGTGGGTTTGGTAGGTTTCCCTAGATGGCCGCCGAGCACGGGGCCAAAAACCCAGGTGACCCCCCTTGCAAAACCAGGTGGTTTTGAGATAGGCAATTTTGATGTCGCCTCACTACGTTTTGGGCCCTTGCCTGTCGCGGGTACTTGGGCCTCCCACACAAGTGAGGCACCATTTTTATCGGGAGACCTGGGGGAACGCTGGGTGGGAGGAAATTTGTGTGAGCCCGGTGATGCCACAACTTTCCCACACAAAAATGTGTGAAAAAAGTGATTTTTTCAGCTAAAATTGAGGTTTGCAGGGGATTCTGGGTAAGGAAACGTTGGGGGATCCACGCAAGCCATACCTCCCTGGAAGCCCCCGGGTGTCTAGTTTTCAGAAATGTGTGGGTTTGGTAGGTTTCCTTAGATGGCCGCCGAGCACGGGGCCAAAAACCCAGGTGACCCCCCTTGCAAAACCAGGTGGTTTTGAGATAGGCAATTTTGATGTCGCCTCACTACGTTTTGGGCCCTTGCCTGTCGCGGGTACTTGGACCTCCCACACAAGTGAGGCACCATTTTTATCGGGAGATCTGGGGGAACGCTGGGTGGTAGGAAATTTGTGTCATCCCGGTGAAGCCACAACTTTCCCACACATAAATATGTGAAAAAAGTGATTTGTTTAGCTATAATTGAGGTTTGCAGGGGATTATGGGTAAGGAAACGTTGGGGGATCCACGCAAGCCATACCTCCCTGGAATCTCCCGGGTGTCTAGTTTTCAGAAATGTGCGGGTTTGGTAGGTTTCCCTAGATGGCCGCCGAGCACGGGGCCAAAAACCCAGGTGACCCCCCTTGCAAAACGAGGTCGTTTTGAGATAATTAGTTGTTTATTTCTGCAGCGTGAAAATTTTGGCACAATATTGCAAGGAAAATGTGACAGACATTTTGAGGTTTGCAGGACATTGTGGATAAAATAACTTGTTGGGATTCACAAGAGAGACATCACCATGTACTCCCATGGGTTTACGACAATATCTACAGTTGGTAGGTTATTCTTAGATGGAATGTACACCTTGGCAGAGAGACTAAAAAGACAAAGATTCCTGCACAGCCATCTAATCCTCAAACACACACACATACTGGTTGGATTTGGCACGAGGGCGAGTGATGGTTCAGTATATAAAATGTTATTAACAAGAGATTTCACAAAAATGAAATGCACTGTCAATAATTAAATGGACAAAAAACTGAACCAGTGACTCGCAGCTCGTGAGCTGTAAAGCCACGGCAAGGCACCAATCGCTTTATAAGCCATTCACACACCTTTCATACATGATACACACAAGACCATTCACACCACCAGGCACGAAACCAACACATTACAACATTCACAAAAAGGGACAAGGTACACCCTGCTTCAGAAAGACAAAAAAGACAAATATTACTGCACAGCCATCTAATCCTCAAGCACACACACATACTGGTTGGATTTGGCACGAGGGTGAGTGATGGTTCAGTATATACAATTGTATTAGCAAGTGATTTCACAAAAATGAAATTCACTGTTAATAATTGAAAGGACGAGAAACTGAACCATTGACTCACAGCTCATGAGCTGTAAAGCCACAACAAGGCACCAACCTCTTTACAGGCCATTCATACACCTTTCATACGTGTGACACATACAAAACCATTCACACCGCCAGCCGCGGGCCCATCACATTACAACACTCACACCAGCAGACAGCGCCATTCAAGGGCCCATCACTTTCACACGCCCACATTCCTGACACAGCAACCACACAAGCTGATGGATTGCGTGGAGTGGTGCTCAGCTAGCAGTGTGTGTAGTGACCAGCAGCAAGTCACTACTCACACACCGCCAGCCGAGCGCCAGTCCACGCACACTGCCAGCCAAGCACCAGTCCACGCACACCACCAGCCAAGCGCCAGTCCACGCACACCGCCAGCCAAGCGCCAGTCCACGCACACCACCAGCCAAGTGCCAGTCAACGCACACCACCAGCCAAGCGCCAGTCCACGCACAATGCCAGCCAAGCGCCAATCCACGCACACCGTCAGCCAAGCACCAATCCACGCACACCGCCAGCCAAACACCAGTCCACGCACACCGCCAGCCAAGCGCCAGTCCACGCACACCGCCAGCCAAGCGCCAGTCCACGCACACCACCAGCCAAGCGCCAGCCTACACACACCACCATCACATTTAGGATTTTTTTATACAAAAAAGAAAACACAAACAAATTGCAAATAGATACAAATCTACTAACACAAAATCTGAAACTAAATACATTGCACTAATGCCAACCTTGAAACAGAATTAAAAAAATTAAACAATACAGACCAGGCAGTTCACTTTACCACTCATGGATGCTCCCAAAAATTATTTTGCGTGTGGTACGCTCTAAAACAAGCAGGCACACACAGCCCAGGGTTAGAAGGACACTCAGGGCAGTACATACGAGTCTCCTTCCGCATACCTCTTCGCCAACAGACTCTATATCTCCTAGTGGGAAAGTCTTTCGAGGGTGTGGGAGAAATGTAATCAGGAAAGTGGCGATCTTTCAATCGAGCCACATCCTCTACCACTCCAACTCTAGGAACACTTGCCTGTTCCACAACAACAAGGCTGCCTATCACAGACTGCTGAAACTGAACAAAAGTCAACTTTGACGCAGGAGAACACTCCTTGAACACAACAAAAACATTGAAAGTTGCTAAATTGAAGAGATGGATGGCCAACTTCTTATACTATACGTAAGCCTTACGAATAGCAGTGTAAGGTTCCAACCTCTGATCTACTCTGTCAACACCACCCATGTGCTTATTGTAGTCTAAAATGCACACAGGTTTGCGCACTTCAGCAATCTGACCCCAAACAGCCACAGGTGAAGTACTCTCATCATGGATGGTAGTCAGCATGTACACATCCCTCCTGTCCACAAATTTCACAGCTAGTAGTTCATCACTACGCAAGGAACTGCACTGTCCCCTCTGAAGTTTTTTGCAAACAAGCTCTTTTGGATAACCTTTACGGTTAGAGCGGATTGTGCCACAAGCAAAGGTGTCCACTTTGAACAATTCCTTAAACAATTGCACAGCAGTGTAGAAGTTATCAAGGTACAAATGGTGGCCTCTGTTAAACAGTCCTCTAGCAAGATCCCACACAATTTTCTCTGAAACTCCAAAAGTGGATGGACAACCAGGGGGGTCAATAGTGGAATCCCTACCAGTGTACACAAGGAAATTAAAAACATATCCTGTCCTACTCTCAGACAACATATACCGCTTAATTCCATAGCGTGCCCTCTTGCTAGGGATGTACTGCCTAAAAACCAAACGGCCCTTGAACAAGACCAAAGACTCATCAATAGATATTTCTTTCCCTGGAGAATAGATCTCTGAAAATCGATCTACAAAGTGATCAAGAACAGGCCGAATCTTAAAAAGACGGTCACAATCAGGGTGATCTTGTGACAACGCCAAAGAATTATCAACAAAATGCAGCATCCGTAGCAAAAGTAAATACCGATCATGAGTCATAACTGCAGGAAATATGGCCGTTGCCATCAAGGGACTGGTAGACCAACATGAAGCCATGGACGGCTTCCTTATCAAACCCATCAATAAAGTCAAACCCAAAAACTTCTTCATCTCTTCCAGATTTGTGGGAGTCCACCGGGTAGCTCTAGAGTGGGGCCTAAGTTTGTCACTGTTGTCCCTCAAAAACTGTTCAGCATACAAATTAGTCTGCTCAACAATCTCACCCAAAAATACATCATCCATAAACAAATGAAAAAACTGTATAGGCAAAAAATGTTCACAATCCACTCTACACCCTGCATCACCACTAAAGGCAGGCAACACCGGCTGCACCATGTTTGGATCAACCCAGAGTCCAGCACTTCCAGTAGGAAGCCTAGCAGCCTCAGGCTGCAATCCAGATGCCTCTTGCACCATCGGCACCTCTAAAACAGGCACTTCATCTGCACTGAGAGTAGCTTCATCCACACCAAGAGTAGCTTCATCTGCACTGAGAGTACCTTCATCATCCGATGATTCCATGTGGAGAGAAAACTCACTGCCTGAATCTTCCCCTCCCTCCTCTCCCTCAGACACACTGTCAGTCTCATAATCCTGCTCAGAGGAAGATTCAAGAAGCATACCAACCACCTGCTGAGCAGTCATTCTACGGCTAGCCATAATGCTTACTAATAAAGGTAACTTGTCAAACAAGTCAACAACAACAAACACTTTGTAAAATAAGTAATAAACAAAATGCACCTTTATCAGAAATACCTATATACTCCAAAACGATACCACTCACTTGCCAGAAGCAGCTAAACTCACCACCACCTACTCTGCACAGACACAGTATGGATCAACAATATCCCACTAAAAAAGAAAGAGAAAAGAAAATTACACATAAGACAATGCAAAACACTTCGCAAAGAATTTCATGCTCAAAACACTAACTAAATATGCTGCCATTATGACACCACTTACAAAAAATTCATTCATACGTGACAATAATACTCATTTGGAGTAAATACAACAAAAATGTTTTTCTTACCAAAAAATGCAACTACGCAAAACTGCAGAACAACCACTGTCGAAACCGCAAACAGGAATCAAAAGCTTTACACTAGAATAAAAAGGAGAAAAAACATTACAATCACATATGCAAATAATGCACCAGTCCACACACAATCCACCAGCCAAGCTAAGGGGTAGGTGGGCCTAAGAGTATAAATAAAATATTCACCCCCGTAAAAGGGGAGCAACCCTTGCCCTTAGGCAGATGGGCCTAAAAACATACTGCTATTCTGCCACCCAAAGAGGGCAGAAATGGCCACAATCATCCTCCCATAAAGGGAGCGACCCTTGTCCAAGGGGCCGCTCCCCAACATAAAAAACCCTGGGTGGCCTAGTGGCTCTACAAAAAACAAATCAGCCGATCTACCCCTCAGGGTGGCAGAAACGGCCAAATTAATGCTCCCCAAAGGGGAGCAACCCTTGCCCAAGGGGCCACTCCCCACAAACAAATCCCTGGTGGTCTAGTGGGCCCAATTTAAAAAAAACATGGCGATCTGGCCCCCTGGGGGGCAGACACATCCACAAATATTGCCCCCAAAGGAGAGCGACCCTTGCCCAAGGGGTCACTCTCCACAAATAAATCCCTGGTGGTCTAGTGGGCACTATATCAAAAAAAATTGGGCGAGCTGCCCCCCCATGGGGGCAGACAGCCACAAACAATGCCCCCAAAGGGGAGTGACCCTTGCCCAAGGGGCCACTCCCCAAACATTTATGGTGGTCCAGTGGGCAATTTCTTTATAAATAATGGCGAGGGCAGACCAAGCCATACAACATTGCCCCAAAAGGGGGAGCGACCCTTGCCTAAGGGGCCGCTCCCCCCAAACAGAAAACAGTTCTCCAAAAATCCCTGGCGTCTAGTGGGCATTCAGCCCTGCCAAGGGTCACACATCTCGCATCACACTAACGCATTTTAAGTTACTGTACCGCATTACTGCACGTAAAAACATAGTCACGCAAATCAGCTATCAAAAAGACCACCCGCACCACCCCACGAAGAGGCGCACTAGTAATGTAATAAATAAAATGCGGCCTGCCAGTGCGCTAAAATTGTCTTGCTCTGCTTGCGCCTCTGACAATTTTCTCTCACAGTAGTGAAAAAAGCAGTTTAAATTCAGATCAAGCCACCGTGAGCTACTCGGGCTATGCAGACCACGTGGGCTAAACATAAACAGCAACAGTTACTGGCCCGCCAGCAGCAGAACGTGGATCCATCTGGCAGCACCGACCTTGCCTCGTTTTACGACATCACTACTCACACGTCATAAGACAGCCGGCAACAACTTTGTTTTTTCTTTGCCGCACATGCTGCCAGTACGTAGGAGAAATGGAGCATGGGGCATTTCCGTTTTGTGCCCTCTCTTACCCAGTGCATCAATTTCTATGTTAACTGTGTTGGCCCAGGGGGAGAGAGGCCCCATTTAGCACTCAGCAGGGTCCCACGATTGATCCCAGGGGTCGGAGGCCGATGCTCACCAGGTTGCTTTCTCCCCCAGAATTCTATATCGATTACGGCCATATCAGGCGCTTTACGTCTGCCCATCAAGCAACATACGGGGTGGGGGGATGGCAGTGCAGCACCGAGACCGGGCTGGAAGTGCCAGCCCCTGTTGGACAGCCAGTCACCGTCGGAGCATGTCAATGAGCGGCAACTCCTCTCCCCAAAAAGAACAGAGTTCACCGCTTCTAACCACGGCAGTCGGACAAGGGACGAGCTGAGGCAGCTGACCCAAGTTTCAGGAGGTTTTCTCCGCTAGTTTAGGGCAGAGGCTGAAATCAACCTCATCCTTCAGTCTCATCGAGTCATTCTTCCCCAAGCGACTTGTCTCCCAGCCTCAATTGCACAACAAGTCCCCTGCAGGTCCTGGATAACTCAACGACTGAACTTCACATCTGACTACTACATGTGTTTGTTGGGTGGTGAGGCATGTGCAAACATTTAATAAAAAGCACGACCTGGGATCACCAGTCACCAGCTAGCCACACCCCTGTTAGATTAGCCGTGTACAACACGGCCCCTCAGCTCTGCAGAGGATGGAGTCGTAACTCACAACAGACTGAGGCCCTGAGAGTCCGGTCTAGAGCCTGCCCAACGCAGCAAGTGGCACACCAGAGCAGCGCTCTAAAGCTCAGCAAGAAGCACTGTTAAGGCACCCGGAGGTAGTCAACCAATAAGTGCATAAGGCAGAGGTGGCAGTGCTTAGCAGCGCGGCAACATTTGAAAGGCTGCCGAGTGCTGGTAAGTAGTGGCCACGCCAATAGTTTCTCAAGTTAGGATATGGTGGTGGGGGTGGTCATGATTATAATTGTAGAGTTAGGATGAGCTCTCCTGCAGTATTTGCCACTAAAAGTATAGTCAATTGGTAAGTGGCCAGTGGGATGAGGCCTTACTAATCCCTAGGTGATCTGTGGCAGAGGGTGACTGGGCTGATGACATCACAACATCAGTGCTGTGTAATGGCTTTGGATGATTTTCCTAATTTTTATACTGGCAGGGGGACTAAACTTCATTGCTTGATTTTGCTCAAAAGAAGGTGTCACTCAAAGTCGTTGAAGTGTCACTCATAATTACACTGACGTTATGAAAATGTCACACATAGCAATCTGAAACCTTGGCAGCTATGGGCATTCCTGCTGCACGATCGCACGATCGTGCAGCAGGAATGCACAAAAGAGGCATCGGGGGAAAGGAAAACCCTTTCCTTTCCCCCGATGCCTCTTTGTTTGAATCCCCCTCCCCAGAGCCAAAACTCACCTCTTTCTTCGCACGCGCTGAAAGCAAATGGCTTCCAGCGCGTCGGGGAAGAAAGGGAAACCTCCAATGACGTCAGCGCACCTTTGCGCGCTGACGTCATTTATGACGTGTACGGGGCGGGGAGAGGCAGGGGAAGGGCTTCCCCTGCCTTCCCGGTAAAAATACCCAGATCAGCGTCCCACGGGGGAGCGCCAGCGCTTCCCCGTGGGTGGGTGCCATGACGAGCTGGACTCGTCATGAGCACACGCCCACTGTGTGCCATGACGAGTCCAGCTCGTCATGAGCACCGAAGGGGTTAAATTAAAAACAAAACAAACAAAACTGAAGAACTTTGTTACCCTGCTGTTTTCGAAATTGAATAGAGGATTTGAGTCACAAAGATTACAGTAGCTTGCTAAAATGTGCGTCAGTCATTATTTTGCCTAAAGTTGAACTATTATCTGTCGTTGAATATATGTATGCAGTTACAAATGTTGTGTGTTTTTTTTTTAAATCAAAGTTTCTTGTTCTTTATGGCTTTTGGCAGAACACTGAAATACTAGACAGAGACAATGTAGAAACTGAGGTAACAGAAGCAAGATACTGAAATACCAGACACAGGACGATCAAATAATTAAAATCTAATAAAATCACCCCCCCTCCCCCCAAAACAAAACACGTGTCCTTTTGTCTGGTTTGCTAACAACTTCTTGTGGGCATTCTAAACGCTTTCCTGGGAATGGAATCACTGACATAATATCGCCGAGCACAATATCGAGTTACCAAAATATCGGCGCTAAAATATAGATTACAATAATATCGACTACCAATACTTATTAAAGAAATTACACAAATATCGAACACAAAATATCGTACATCAAAAATATCGTTTACAACATTATCAAAAACACAAATATTGTTTAAAAAATATCGAAGTTTCTTTAATAAACATTAAAATGTCCTAAATATCGAAAACAAAAATATAGACAACAATTATATCGGTTTTATTTTAATATCGACATTTAAAAAATTAACTAAAATTAACATAGCTTAACTCCAAAACGTATTTTCACTATATAAACATTAACTACACACATTATAATTATTATAAAACTGTATTATAACATATAAACAGATAAAAACATGAAAACTTTACTAATCACACTATTAAACTTCATATAAAATATTATTACAAATAATACATACAATGCTATACATTTTAAACTATATTAAATATACAAAAGCAAACAAATATGTTTAAAAAAATAATTAACACTAACAACTTCTTAATTAGCGCTTTCCATATATGGAAAGTAAGTGCCAAAACCTAAAAAAATATAAAGAACAACGAATAGAAACCTCGAACTAATAAAATACACCAATGAAACAAACCCATCAATTAAACAAACACTATATAAACAAGAAATGTTTACACATAATTCAAACTACAATCCTACAGAAAAAAGAAGAGAAAACTCTGCCAGATTACTCCCAGAAAGCAGATTTACTACTCTGAAAGAAATTTACAACAGCACCAAGTAAGTAAAACGCGATTTAAACTAGAACACTACTTAAACTTTTCACTAAAAAATATTTCAAAATGTCATTTACTAATATATCTATCTTGCACTTATATCTCCTCTACAGATACCTTCTAAAAGGCATCCCAAAACTACTTCTACTACATCAACAAAAACATCATTTAAAAAGTAAGTATATTTCTATTTTATATTCCACAATTCCCTAAAATACCCACTAAAAAACCCACTTATTCCCAAGTTCCCCATCACCTATAAATTAATAGAACAAACATTATAACATTATATTTCTTGTTACCATCAGAAATATTTTCGAAAAAAAGAAAACAGAAGTTTGAAAATAAACAACACCATCTTCAGTGACCTCAACAGCAACATAGTAAGTATATGCAATGAAATGTATATGTATTTTCCTTTAATATGTACTATATTATATCAATTAATATTTATAAATATTTCCCTTAGAACTAAACAGACCACCATGACAGAAGGAGCCGAATTTGTTATGTCACAAAAAGGCAAAATACTAAATAATTCTAAAACAAAGGAAACATACATAAATAAACTAAATTTTTCTTTCTAAAAATATTACATCAATGTACTTATTTTTGAAAATAATATAATTTTTTATGTATTGTAAAATTATAGTAATAATTAATATAAAAATATTAATGATTATTATAATTACTTATTAATTTGTATCATTTACAATGTATATCCAAAAATGCTTAAAATGTGTAAAATGTTAAAAAATAATTTAACCTTTTGAAAATCATATTTTTATAAAATGCTAAAATGTACTAATTAATTTTATTAATTTATCATAAATTAATAATATTAATTAAAAATATATATAATATGTTATAAAATTATTAAAATGTGTTTTTGTTGTTTTATGTGAAAATATGTATAATATGATGTATTAAACATACAAAAGCATCCATCAATATTTTGTAAATGTTACAAATACAAAAATAAAACTGTAAAAACATGTTATAAAAATTATTTTTCTTACACAAATGTTATCAACAAAAATGTATAAAAATGTTTCCTAATCCAAAAATATTATACCTATGTTTTAAAATGTAAAAATGTAAAAACATGTATGTTACAAAAAGTTTGTATGTGAATAAACATATGTATGCAAAATATTTCATTTTCATGTATTAAAAATATATATTTACTTTCTATGTTTCATCAATTGTATATTACTACCTTAATAAAATGTATTTATTTACCCTAAGATTTTTATTAATAAATAATAAAAATATGTTAACCAATAAAAAGTGTTATTCTTTCTCTATTAAATATTTATCATTATTTATGTTCCTAAATGTATATTTTAATGCAATGTCTATATTTTATTTATCTAAAAATACCATATCAATATATATATTTCTTAATTGTACTTACTATTACATTTTTAAAAAGCTGTACAGTTAACATATTGAATTTACTACTCCCACTCCAACTAATATTAAGTCAGGGAAGCTGTTGGTCAGTAAAAATATACAAATTACTATTCCCACTCCAGTCAGTATTAATTCAGGGAATGTGCTGGACACTAAAAATAAATAATTAACTATTCCCACTCCACCCAATATTAAGTCAGGGAAGGTGCTAGACACTAAACATATATAAATTACTATTCCCACTCCAGTTACTATTAAATGTGGGAATGTGCTGGACACTAAACATATATAAATTACTATTCCCACTCCAGTTACTATTAAATAAGAGAAGGTGCTGGACACTAAAGATATATAATTTACTATTCCCACTCCAGTCAGAATTTATTCAGGTAAGGTGCAGGACACTAAAGATATATAATTAACTATTCCCACTCCACCCAATATTAATTCAGGGAAGGTGTTGGACACTAAACATATATAAATTACTATTCCCACTCCAGTTACTATTAAGGGGTCGATTCCGATCTCGGTCGGAAGGCCTCCGAATCGGATTCGGCTTTACCGGATCCGAGTAGGAGGCTTTGTTTCCGACCAAGTCGTACAGAGGTCCGGACGCCCAAGTACGATGCGAATGAACGCGAAATAACCGACCGAATCATTTCCGGGTCTGAACCGCTTCGTACGACTTGTTCGCACTCGATTCGTACCGCGCAATGGGGACGTTTTACGACCGAGCCAGTACGATGCACGATCCGGACAGCCGGATCGAGTCGGAGCCTCCGACACATAAACGCTCTGGGAAGCGGACTTCGGGGGTCGGTGCCAGACCCCTCTTCACCCGTAGCCTTACGAGTCGGACACAGGGGGGACCCAAGGGTCCCCCCTATACATGCATGTACGGTGTGGATGGCACCAATGCGTACCCACTACAGGGGGCCCTCTTTTGCGCAACGTACCCATTCAGTCAATGGGAGCCCATGTACGCGTCGTACGACCGGCTCCCGTTGACTTCAATGGGAGTCCGACCGAACCGAGTCCGTCAGCATGCAGCTGCATCGTACTCGCTCGCTTGGTGCCAAGGGGCACGAATCGGTCGGAAATCGCTCTGGGAACGTGTCGGACGGAACGGTTTCTGACCAGGATCGGAATCGGCCCCTTAGTCAGGGAATGTGCTGGACACTAAAGATATATAATTTACTATTCCAACTCCAGTAAATATTAAGTCAGGTAAGGTGCTGAACACTAAACATATATAAATTACTATTCCAACTCCAGTAAATATTAATTCAGGGAAGGTGCTGGATATTAAAGCTATATAATTTACTATTTCCACTCCATTCACTAGTAAGTCATAAAAAATACTGTATAATAGACTTATATAAATAACTATTGACCCTATCCTTTCTATTATATTACATAAAGCAAACAACACTAAAAATATTTTATTCAATATTCCCTCTACAATTATTACCATTTCATGAAACATGTTTGACTTTAAACTTTATATTATCTACAATTCACAATTTTTCTTACAATTTTCTTTAGATTTTTAAATTATTTACCACCTTTATCCCCTAATAACTCTACATCCAACTCCTAAAACTAAGCGGTCGATTCCGATCTCGGCCGGAAGCGCACCTAACAGTATTCGTCCGGAAAAAAACC
>CAWUFW010027397.1:0-27035 GCA_963921515.1 Calotriton arnoldi | reverse complement strand
CCTTCAGGACTTCACTTCAGGACACAAGTGGACTTCATCCTCCGAGCAGCAGTGCACCAGGAGGCGTGTTTGCAGAGTGGTGTGAAAAGGGGGCATGGCCTTGGACCACTCTCAGCAATCCAGCAGTGTGGGGCTTACTGGAGGTACCTGGTGGGCTAGTTGGCCCCCAGGGACCCTTAGGAGGGAAGGGGACTTCATCCCCCAACCAATAGCACGCCAGGAGACGCGTTTGCAGAGTGGTGGACAAAGGGGGCATGGCCGGTGTCCACCTATCAGCAATCCCACTATCTGGAGCATACTGGAGGTATCAGGTAGGCTAGTTGGCCCCTAAGGACCCCCAGCAGCGAAGGGGACTTTAATCCCCATCCAAGAGCACGCCAGGGAGTGCGTTTGCAGAGTGGTGGGGAAAGGGGGCGTGGCCTGCTATGACAAATTAGCAATCCCGCTGTGTGGGACTTACTGAAGGTAATAGGAGGGGTAGTTGGCCCCCAAGATTGTCCTTGGGGGGCAACTATCTCTCCTATTACCTCCCCTAAGTCCCACACAGTGGGATTGCTAGGAGGTCTTTGGAGGCCACGCCCCCCTTTCTCCACCACTCTGCAAACGTGCCTCCTGGCACGTTACTGGTTGGGGGATGAAGTCCACTTTACTCATGAGGGACTTTGGGGGCCAAGAAGCCCTCCTGGTACCTCCTGTAAGTCCTACACAGCGGAATTCCTGAGCGCTGGTCGGAGGCCCAGCCCCCTTTCTGCACCACTCTGCAAACGTGACTACCAGTTAAAGAAGCATTTGTAATGTAATAGGTCTCACATTTGCGAGAGTTAGAGCTATTGGCGTTGTAAATGTAAAAGATTTTTAATAATGTTATTTGGTGTAGAGTGGATGTACGTTGTGTGTAGTGGAATTATGTGGTATGTTGTGCAGTGAAATTATGTGAATAGAAAGTATGTGGTATTTAGTTTATAGGAATTATGTGGAGTGGGATTATGTGTTTTGGAGAGTAATTATGTGGTATTGTAGTCTGTGTTGTGGAGTGGTAACCTCAGGTTTAGTCTTCCTCATTTCCATAGAAGCTAAACTATAAACTCAATGAGACACAAAAAAAGAAGGAACCACTGAGGAGCACTTCTGGACCTAGTCAGAGGTATGAGCAGGGCCTCTGGAATTATGTGACTGTTCGGCTGCACCAATTTTCCACATAATTAAACAATTTCCTCATTTGATAAATATTCCATCATCTGCTACCTAATCTGCAGATTTGAACAAAAAAAGCTTTGTTTCTAGCTCAAAAGGCTTAAATGTTCCCAAAAATGTAGCATCACGTGCTACAGCGAGGTGGAAGGCCCTTTGCAAAGCTGGAATGGTCAAGTGTTACTTATTGCTAAATGTGGGTGTTAAATTGGTACTAATGGTGCACAAACCTCTCTTTTTCTGTGCCTCTCTTGCCTCTTTCTGCATTTCTCTTGCTTCTTTCTGCACCTTTCTTCCTCTTTCTACACCTCACTGTCTTCTTTCTGCACTTCACTTGCCTCTTTCTGGACTTCTATTGCCCCTTTCTACACCTCACTTGCCTCTTTCAGCACCTCTGTTGCTTGTTTCTGCAGATCTCTTGCCTCTTTCTGCACTTCTCTTGCCTCTTTCTGCACCTCTCTTGCCTCTTTCTGCACCTCACTTGCCTCTTTCTGTACTTCTCTTGCTTCTTTCTACACCTCTCTTGCCTCTTTCTGCTCCCCTCTTGCCTCTTTGTGCATTTCTCTTTCCTGATGCTGCACTTCCCTTGCCTCTTTCTGTACCTCACTTGCCTCTTTCTGCACCTCACTTGCCTCTTTCTGCACCTCACTCTCTTCCTTCTGCACCTCTCTTGCCTCTTTCTGCACTTCTTGAGACTCTTTCTGTACCTCTCTTGCCTCTTTCTGCACCTCAAGTGACTCTTTCTGCACTTCTCTTGCCTCTTTCTACACGTATCATGCCTCTTTCTATACCTCTCTTGCCTCTTTCTGCACTTCACTTGCCACTTTCTGCACTTCTCTTGCCTCTTTCTGAACCTCACTCTCTTCTTTCTGCACCTCTCTTGCCTCTTTCTGCACCTCACTTGCTTCTTTCTGCATCTCTCAGGCCTCTTTCTGCACCTCTATTGCCTCTTTCTGCAACTCTGTTGCTTCTTTCTGCACTCCTCTTGTCTCTTTCTGCACCCTTCTTGTCTCTTTCAGCACCTCTGTGGCTTCTTTCTGCACCTCTGATGCCTTTTTCTGCTGTTCTCTTGCCTCTTTCTGCACCTCTTTTGCTTCTTTTTGCACTTCTCTTGCCTCTTTCTGTACCTCTCTTTCCTCTTTCTGCACCTCTGTTGGTTCATTCTGCACTGCTCTTGATTATTTCTGCACCTCTGTTGCACATTTATGCATCCCTCTTGCCTCTTTCAGCACCCTCTTCCCTCTTTCTGCACCCCTTTTGCCTGTTTCTGCAACTCTCTTGCCTCTTTCTGCAGTTCTTTTGCCTCCTTCTGCACCTCTGTTGCTTCTTTCTGCACTTCTCTTGCCTCTTTCTGCACCCCATTAGCCTCTTTCTGCACCCCGTTGCTTCTTTCTGCACTTCTCTTGCTTCTTTCTGTACCTCTCTTGCTTCTTTCTGCACCCATCTTGCTTCTTTTTGCCCCCCTCCTCCCTCATTCTGCACCTCTCTTGCCTCTTTCTGTACCTCTGTTGCTTCTTTCTGCACTTCTTTTGCCAATTTCTGCACCTCTCTTGCTTCTTTCTGCACCCGTGTTGTCTCTTTCTGCACTTATCTTCCCTCTTTCTGCACCTCTCTTGCTTCTTTATGCACCCTTCTTCCCTTTTTTGCATCCCTTTTGCTTCTTTCTGCAGTTCTCTTGCCATTTTCTGCACCTCCCTTGCCTCTTTCTGCACCTCACTTGCCTCTTTCTACACTTCTCTTGCTTCTTTCTACACCTCTGTTGCTTCTTTCAGCAATTCTCTTGCCTCTTTCTGTACTTCTCTTGCTTGTTTCTGTACCTCTCTTGCGTCTTTCTGCACCTCTGTTGGCTCTTTCTGCACCTCACTTGCTTGTTTCTGCACCCCTCTTGCTGCACCCCTTTCTGCACCTCTCTTGCCTCTTTCTGCACCCCTGTTCCCTCTTTCTGCACCTTTCCTGCCTGTTTCTGCACCTCTCTTGCCTCTTTCTGTACGTCTGTTGCTTCTTTCTGCACTTCTCTTGCTTCTTTCTGCACCCTTCGTGCCTCTTTCAGCACCTCTGTTGCTTCTTTCTGCACTTCTCTTCCTTCTTTCTGCACCCCACCTGCCTCTTTCTGTATGACTCTTGCCTCTTTGTGCAGCTCTCCTACCCATTTCTGCACCACTCTTGCCTCTTTTTGCACCTCTGTTGGTTCTTTCTGCACTGCTCTTGCTTCTTTCTGCACCTCTTTTGCAAATTTCTGCATCCCTCATGCCTCTTTCTGCACCCCTCTTCCCTATTTCTCCACCTCTCTTGCTTCTTTCTGCACTTCTCTTGCTTCGTTCTGCACTGCTGTTGCTTATTTCTGAATCTCTCTTGCACATTTCTGTATCCCTCTTACTTCTTTCTGCAGCCCTGTTCCCTCTTTCTGTACCTTTCTTGCCTGTTTCTGCACCTCTCTTGCCTCTTCCGGCACCTCTGTTGCTTCTTTCTGCACTTCTCTTGCCTCTTTCTGCACCCCTCTTGCCTCTTTAAGCACCTCTGTTGCTTCTTTCTGCACCTCTCTTGTCTCTGTCTGCATACCTGTTCCCTCTTTCTGTACTCCTCGTGCTTTGTTCTGCACTGCTGTTGCTTCTTTCTGTATCTCTCTTGCAAATTTCTGTATCCCTCTTACCTCTTTCTGCAGCCCTGTTCCCTCTTTCTGTACCTTTCTTGCCTCTTTCTGCACCTCTCTTGCCTCTTTCGGCACCTCTGTTGCTTCTTTCTGCACTTCTCTTGCCTCTTTCTGCACCCCTCTTGCCCCTTTAAGCACCTCTGTTGCTTCTTTCTGCACCTCTCTTGCCTTTGTCTGCATACCTGTTCCCTCTTTCTGCACTCCTCTTGCCTCTTTCTGCACCCTTCTTGTTTCTTTCAGCACCTCTGTGGCTTCTTTCTGCACCTCTCTTGCCTTTTTCTGCTGTTCTCTGGACTCTTTCTGCACCTCTTTTGCTTCTTTTTGCACTTCTCTTGTCTCTTTCTGTACCTCTCTTTCCTCTTTCTGCACCTCTGTTGGTTCATTCTGCACTGCCCTTGCTTATTTCTGCACCTCTGTTGCACATTTATGCATCCCTCTTGCCTCTTTCAGCACCCCTCTTCCCTCTTTCTGCACACCTTTTGCCTGTTTCTGCAACTCTCTTGCCTCTTTCTGCAGTTCTTTTGCCTCCTTCTGCATCTCTGTTGCTTCTTTCTGCACTTCTCTTTCCTCTTTCTGCACCCCTCTAGCCGCTTTCTGCACCCCTGTTGCTTCTTTATGCACTTCTCTTGCTTCTTTCTGTACCTCTCTTGCTTCTTTCTGCACCCATCTTGCTTCTTTTTGCCCCCCTCCTCCCTCTTTCTGCACCTCTCTTGCCTCTTTCTGTACCTCTGTTGCTTATTTCTGCACTTCTTTTGCCTTTTTGCACCTCTCTTCTTTCTTTCTGCACCCGTGTTGTCTCTTTCTACACTCGTCTTCCCTCTTTCTGCACCTCTCTTTCTTCTTTCTGCACTTCTCTTGCTTCTTTCTGCACCTCTCTTGTTTCTTTATGCACCCTCCTTCCCTTTTTTGCATCCCTTTTGCTTCTTTCAGCAGTTCTCTTGCCATTTTCTGCACCTCCCTTGCCTCTTTCTGCACCTCACTTGCCTCTTTCTGCACTTCTTTTGCTTCTTTCTACACCTCTGTTGCTTCTTTCAGCAATTCTTTTGCCTCTTTCTGCACTTCTCTTGCTTTTTTCTGCACCTCTGTTGGCTCTTTCTGCACCTCACTTGCTTGTTTCTGCACCCCTCTTGCCTCTTTCTGCACCCCTCTTTCTGCACCTCTCTTGCCTCTTTTTGCACCCCTGTTCCCTCTTTCTGCACCTTTCCTGCCTGTTTCTGCACCTCTCTTGCCTCTTTCTGTACCTCTGTTGCTTCTTTGTGCACTTCTCTTGCCTCTTTCTGCACCTTTTGCGCCTCTTTCAGCACCTCTGTTGCTTCTGTCTGCACTTCTCTTCCTTCTTTGTGCACCCCTCCTGCCTCTTTCTGTACCCCTCTTGCCTCTTTGTTCAGCTCTCCTACCTATTTCTGCACCCCTCTTGCCTCTTTTGCACCTCTGTTGGTTCTTTCTGCACTGCTCTTGCTCCGTTCTGCACTGCTGTTGCTTCTTTCTGTATCTCTCTTGCAAATTTCTGTATCCCTCTTACCTCTTTCTGCAGCCCTGTTCCCTCTTTCTGTACCTTTCTTGCCTCTTTCTGCACCTCTCGTTCCTCTTTCGGCACCTCTGTTGCTTCTTTCTGCACTTCTCTTGCCTCTTTCTGCACCCCTCTTGCCCCTTTAAGCACCTCTGTTGCTTCTTTCTGCACCTCTCTTGCCTTTGTCTGCATACCTGTTCCCTCTTTCTGCACTCCTCTTGCCTTTTTCTGCACCCTTCTTGTTTCTTTCAGCACCTCTGTGGCTTCTTTCTGCACCTCTCTTGCCTTTTTCTGCTGTTCTCTGGACTCTTTCTGCACCTCTTTTGCTTCTTTTTGCACTTCTCTTGTCTCTTTCTGTACCTCTCTTTCCTCTTTCTGCACCTCTGTTGGTTCATTTTGCACTGCCCTTGCTTATTTCTGCACCTCTGTTGCACATTTCTGCATCCCTCTTGCCTCTTTCAGCACCCCTCTTCCCTCTTTCTACACACCTTTTGCCTGTTTCTGCAACTCTCTTGCCTCTTTCTGCATGTTTCTTGCCTCCTTCTGCACCTCTGTTGCCTATTTCTGCACTTCTCTTGCCTCTTTCTGCACCCCTCTATCCTTATTCTGCACCCCTGTTGCTTCTTTATGCACTTCTCTTGCTTCTTTCTGTACCTCTCTTGCTTCTTTCTGCACTTCTCTAGCCTCTTTTTGCACCTCTCTTCTTTCTTTCTGCACCCGTGTTGTCTCTTTCTACACTCGTCTTCCCTCTTTCTGCACCTCTCTTTCTTCTTTCTGCACTTCTCTTGCTTCTTTCTGCACCTCTCTTGTTTCTTTATGCACCCTTCTTCCCTTTTTTGCATCCCTTTTGCTTCTTTCTACAGCTCTCTTGCCATTTTCTGCACCTCCCTTGCCTCTTTCTGCACCTCACTTGCCTCTTTCTGCACTTCTCTTGCTTCTTTCTACACTTCTGTTGCTTCTTTCAGCAATTCTCTTGCCTCTTTCTGCGCTTCTCTTGCTTTTTTCTGCACCTCTGTTGGCTCTTTCTGCACCTCACTTGCTTGTTTCTGCACCCCTCATGCCTCTTTCTGCACCCCTCTTTCTGCACCTCTCTTGCCTCTTTTTGCACCCCTGTTCCCTCTTTCTGCACCTTTCCTGCCTGTTTCTGCACCTCTCTTGCCTCTTTCTGTACCTCTGTTGCTTCTTTCTGCACTTCTCTTGCCTCTTTCTGCACCCTTTGCGCCTCTTTCAGCACCTCTGTTGCTTCTTTCTGCACTTCTCTTCCTTCTTTCTGCACCCCTCCTGCCTCTTTCTGTACCCCTCTTGCCTCTTTGTGCAGCTCTCCTACCTATTTCTGCACCCCTCTTGCCTTTTTTTGCACCTCTGTTGGTTTTTTCTGCACTGCTCTTGCTTCGTTCTGCACTGCTGTTGCTTCTTTCTGTATCTCACTTGCAAATTTCTGTATCCCTCTTACCTCTTTCTGCAGCCCAGTTCCCTCTTTCTGTACCTTTCTTGCCTGTTTCTGCACCTCTCTTGCCTCTTCCGGCACCTCTGTTGCTTCTTTCTGCACTTCTCTTGCCTCTTTCTGCACCCCTCTTGCCTCTTTAAGCACCTCTGTTGCTTCTTTCTGCAACTCTCTTGCCTCTGTCTGCATACCTGTTCCCTCTTTCTGCACCCCTTTTGCCTGTTTCTGCAACTCTCTTGCCTCTTTCTGCAGTTCTCTTGCCTCCTTCTGCACCTCACTTGCCTCTTTCCGCACTTCTCTTGCTTCTTTCTGCACCCTTCTACCTTTTTCTGCACATCTCTTGCCTCTTTCTGCACCTCTCTTGCCTCATTCTGCACATCTCTTGGTTCTTTCTGCACTGCTCCTGCCTCTTTCTGCACCCCTCTTGCCTCTTTCTGCACCTCTCTTGCTTCTTTCTGCACCCCTGTTGTCTCTTTATGCACCCCTGTTGTCTCTTTCTGCACTCGTCTTCCCTCTTTCTGCACCTCTTTTGCCTCTTTCTGCACTTCTCTTGCTTCTTTCTTCACCTATCTTGCTTCTTTCTGCACCCTTCTTCCCTTTTTTGCATCCCTCTTGCCTCTTTCTGCTGTTCTCTTGCCATTTTCTACACCTCACTTCGATCTTTATGCATTTCTCTTGCTTCTTTCCACACCTCTGTTTCTTCTTTCAGCAATTCTCTTGCCTCTTTCTGCAGTTCTCTTGATTATTTCTGCACATCTCTTGCGTATTTCTGTACCTCTGTTGCTTCTTTCTGCACTTCTCTTGCTCTTTCTGCACCCTTCACGCCTCTTTCAGCACCTCTGTTGCTTCTTTCTGCACTTCTCTTCCTTCTTTCTGCACCCCTCCTGCCTCTTTCTGTACCTCTCTTGCCTCTTTGTGCACCTCTCCTACCGTTTTCTGCACCCCTCTTGCCTCTTTTTGCACCTCTGTTGGTTCTTTCTGTACTGCTCTTGCTTCTTTCTGCACCTCACTTGCCTCTTTCTACACTTCTCTTGCTTCTTTCTACACCTCTGTTGCTTCTTTCAGCAATTCGCATGCCTCTTTCTGCACTTCTCTTCCTTCTTTCTGCACCCCTCCTGCCTCTTTTTGCACCACTCTTGCCTCTTTTTGCACCTCTGTTGGTTCTTTCTGCACTGCTCTTGCTTCTTTCTGCACTTCACTTGCCTCTTTCGGCACTTCTCTTGCTTCTTTCTACATCTCTGTTGCTTCTTTCAGCAATTCTCTTGCCTCTTTCTGCACTTATCTTGTTTGTTTCTGCACCTCTCTTGCATCTTTCTGCACCTCTGTTGCCTCTTTCTGCACCTCACTTCCTTCTTTCTGTACCCCTCTTGCCTCTTTCTGCACCCCTCTCCCCTCTTTCTGCACCTCTCTTGCCTCTTTCTGTACCCCTGTTCCCACTTTCTGTACCTTTCCTGCCTGTTTCTGCACATCTCTTGCGTCTTTCTGTACCTCTGTTGCTTCTTTCTGCACTTGTCTTGCCTCTTTCTGCACCCTTCACGCCTCTTTCAGCACCTCTGTTGCTTCTTTCTGCACTTCTCTTCCTTCTTTCTGCACCTCTCCTGCCTCTTTCTGTACCTCTCTTGCCTCTTTATGCACCTCTCCTACCGTTTTCTGCACCCTTCACGCCTCTTTCAGCACCTCTGTTGGTTCTTTCTGTACTGCTCTTGCTTCTTTCTGCACCTCACTTGCCTCTTTCTACACTTCTCTTGCTTCTTTCTACACCTCTGTTGCTTCTTTCAGCAATTCTCTTGCATCTTTCTGCACTTCTCTTCCTTCTTTCTGCACCCCTCCTGTCTTTTTCTGTACGTCTCTTGCCTCTTTGTGCACCTCTTCTACCTCTTTTTGCAACCCTCTTGCCTCTTTTTGCACCTCTGTTGGTTCTTTCTGCACTGCTCTTGCCTCTTTCTGCACCTCACTTGCCTGTTTTGGCACTTCTCTTGCTTCTTTCTACACCTCTGTTGCTTCTTTCTGCAATTCTCTTGCCTCTTTCTGCACTTATCTTGCTTGTTTCTGCACCTCTCTTGAGTCTTTCTGCACCTTTGTTGCCTCTTTCTGCACCTCACTTCCTTCTTTCTGCACCTCACTTCCTTCTTTCTGCACCCCTCTTGCCTCTTTCTGCACCCCGCTCCCCTCTTTCTGCACCTCTCTTGCCTCTTTCTGTACCCCTGTTCCCTCTTTCTGTACCTTTCCTGCCCGTTTCTGCACCTCTCTTGCCTCTTTCTGTACCTCTGTTGCTTCTTTCTGCACTTGTCTTGCCTCTTTCTGCACCCTTCACACCTCTTTCAGCACCACTGTTGCTTCTTTCTGCACTTCTCTTCCTTCTTTCCGCACCCCTCCTGCCTCTTTCTGTACCCCTCTTGCCCATTTCTAGACCTCTCTTGCTTCTTTCTGCACTTCTCTTGCTTCTTTCTGCACTGCTCTTGCTTCTTTCCGCACCTCTCTTGCAAATTTCTGTATCCCTCTTTACTCTTTCTGCACCCCTGTTCCCTCTTTCTGTACCTTTCTTGCCTGTTTCTGCACCGCTCTTGCCTCTTTTGGCACCTCTGTTGCTTCTTTCTGCACTTCTCTTGCCTCTTTCTGTACCCCTCTTGCCTCTTTAAGCACCTCTGTCGCTTCTTTCTGCACTTCTCTTGCTTCTTTCTGCACCCCTCTTCCCTCTTTCTGTACCCCTTTTGCCTCTTTGTGCACCTCTCCTGCCTCTTTCTGCACCTCTCACCTTTTTCTGCAGTTCTCTTGCCTCTTTCTGCACCTCTTTTGCTTCTTCCTGCACTTTTCTTGCCTCTTTCTGTATCCCTCTTGCCTCTTTCTGCACCTCTGTTGGTTCTTTCTGCACTGCTCTTGCTACTTTTTGCACCTATGTTGCAAATTTCTGCATCCCTCTTGCCTCTTTCTGCACCTCTCTTGCCTCTTTCTGCACTCCTTTTGCCTGTTTCTGCAACTCTCTTGCCTCTTTCTGCAGTTCTCTTGCCTCCTTCTGTACCTCTCTTGCCTCTTTCTGCACCCCTGTTCCCTCTTTCTGCACCTTTCCTGCGTGTTTCTGTACCTCTCTTGCCTCTTTCTGTACCTCTGTTGCTTATTTCTGCACTTCTCTTGCTCTTTCTGCACCCTTCGCGCCTCTTTCAGCTCCTCTGTTGCTTCTTTCTGCAGTTCTCTTCCTTCTTTCTGCACCCCTCCTGCCTCTTTCTATACCTCTCTTGCCTCTTTGTGCACCTCTCCTACTGTTTTCTGCACCCCTCTTGCCTCTTTTTGCACCTCTGTTGGTTCTTTCTGTACTGCTCTTGCTTCTTTCTGCACCTCACTTGCCTCTTTCTACACTTCTCTTGCTTCTTTCTACACCTCTGTTGCTTCTTTCAGCAATTCTCTTGCCTCTTTCTGCACTTCTCTTCCTTCTTTCTGCACCCCTTCTGCCTCTTTCTGTACCTCTCTTGCCTCTTTGTGCACCTCTCCTACCTCTTTTGCACCCCTCTTGCCTCTTTTTGCACCTCTGTTGGTTCTTTCTGCACTGCTCTTGCTGCTTTCTGTACCTCACTTGCCTCTTTCGGCACTTCTCTTGCTTCTTTCTACACCTCTGTTGCTTCTTTCAGCAATTCTCTTGCCTCTTTCTGCACTTCTCTTGCTTGTTTCTGCACCTCTCTTCCGTCTTTCTGCACCTCTGTTGCCTCTTTCTGCACCTCACTTGCTTCTTTCTGCACTTGTCTTGCCTCTTTCTGCACCCTTCGCGCCTCTTTCAGCACCTCTGTTGCTTCTTTCTGCACTTCTCTTCCTTCTTTCCGTACCCCTCCTGCCTCTTTGTGTACCCCTCTTGCCTATTTCTCCACTTCTCTTGCTTCTTTCTGCACTTCTCTTGCTTCTTTCTGCACTGCTCTTGCTTCTTTCTGCACCTCTCTTGCAAATTTCTGTATCCCTCTTACCTCTTTCTGCACCCCTGTTCCCTCTTTCTGTATATTTCTTGCCTGTTTCTGCACCTCTATTGCCTCTTTTGGCACCTCTGTTGCTTCTTTCTGCACTTCTCTTGCCTCTTTCTGCACCCCTCTTGCCTCTTTAAGCACCTCTGTCGCTTCTTTCTGCACTTCTCTTGCTTCTTTCTGCACCCCACTTCCCTCTTTCTGTACCCCTTTTGCCTCTTTGTGCACCTCTCCTGCCTCTTTCTGCACCTCTCTTGCCTTTTTCTGCAGTTCTCTTGCCTCTTTCTGCACCTCTTTTGCTTCTTTCTGCACTTTTCTTGCCTCTTTCTGTACCTTTCTTGCCTCTTTCTGCACCTCTGTTGGTTCTTTCTGCACTGCTCTTGCTTCTTTTTGCACCTCTGTTGCAAATTTCTGCACTCCTTTTGCCTGTTTCTGCAACTCTCGTGCCTCTTTCTGCAGTTCTATTGCCTCCTTCTGCACCTCACTTGCCTCTTTCTGCACTTCTCCTGCTTCTTTCTGCACTTTCTTCCCTTTTTCTGCACATCTCTTGCCTCTTTATGTACCTCTCTTGCCTCATTCTGCACATCTCTTGATTCTTTCTGCATTGCTTTTGCCTCTTTCTGCACCCCTCTTGCACTTTGTGCACCTCTTTTGCTTCTTTCTTCACTTCTCTCTCTCCTATTTCTGTACTTCTATTGCCTCTTTCTGCAGCTCTCTTGCTTCTTTCTGCACCTCACTTGCCTCTTTCTGCACTTCTCCTGCTTCTTTCTGCACTTTCTTCCCTTTTTCTGCACATCTCTTGCCTCTTTCTGCACCTCTGTTGGTTATTTCTGCAATGCTCTTGCTTCTTTCTGCACCTCTGACGTAGAGGTAGTTTTAATCCCCCTGCCCTATTATGTACTAGGGCCTTACAGGGGAGGTCATGCCAATCACAGGGATACCCCATCCCATAGTGTTCCCTAGTGAATGTAGGTGTTTTCACTGTATTCTAAGGGGCCGATTCCGATCCGGGCCGGAAAACGTACCGACCGACTCGGAGCCGGAATTTATTCCGACCGACACGTACCGGTGCAGCCCGACCCGCAAAGTATGATGAAAAGCGTGCAAAATCCGACCGACTCGTACGGAACACAATACGAACGACCGAACCGCGCGGAAAACAGCTATCCGGCCGGAAAAGCACGCAAATCGAACCGACCGACAAGCACCAGGAAGAATCCCGAACGAAACGTACCCGCGAACTCCGACCTGCCAAGTACGATGCAATGCGTGGAAAACACGACCGAGTCGCATGGAGCACAAGCCGTACTACCGACACGCATACAAAACAGCGAGCCGAAGCAACCCAATACACCGCGACTGACGCGTACGCAGCACATAAAACAGCACAAACACAGCGTGAACGACTCGGAGAAGCTTCGCACGAGACAACTACAGGGTCCGACTCGGTCAGAAGAACGTCTCCTACATGCACAAAAAGTACAAAGGGAAAAACACAAAAAAAAGGCCAAACAAGCAATTACAAAGCCAATAAATACTGGGGGGAAACAGGGAACAAAGACACACCCACAACTCCACCCATATAAAGGACACAAATCTCTACCATGATCCTTTGCAAATTCAAATTACCTGCCAGCACACAACACCAACAGACAGCAACCACACACACACTCACAGCTCATCCATCACACAAGCCACACACCATCAGCACCTCAACAAATAGCACCCTCACATACACCCAGCAAAACACACACTCGCACACCCTCACTTGCACACCAACACACATCACTCACCACCACCACCCATCACCATGCCCCCAAGAAGAATCCAAAGTTCCTAGATAGTGAATTGGAAGTCCTGGTAGATGAGATCCTCAGGGTAGAGCCACAGCTGTTTGGTACACTGGTCCAACAGACCCCCATGTCACAGAAAACCAAGATGTGGGCGAGGATCGTCGACAGGGTGAACGCACAATCACCATGTTTGCGCACAAAGGAAGACATCCAGAACAGGTGGTATGATGTGCGCAGGAGGGTCAGGGACCTACTGAAGAAGGATTACATCTTGAGCCAACACACCGGCAGTGGCCCTCCTGCCAAACCACTATAGCTCAGGCCCTGGGAGGAGAAGGTGCGGGCCATCCTACCACCAGTGAGCGTATATGGACTAGAAAACATCCCAGAGCCTGGTGAGTACACAACCAATATACCCAATATTGTGTGACAATACACACACATTAGTGTCAAGGGGATAGTCAAACCATGCACCCTTAGCAAATACACAGCAACAAAAACAGAATCATCCCAAGATGTGTATGTCAGTCAGATAAACACAACACATGACATCTCATAGTGATATGTAACTGTGTCATGACATGTACAAACCCTACAACAAATAAAGCTAGGCAGTGGCACAAATATAACCAACAAACACTGTCAGATATGTAGCCACCACTACAAAACCACCACACAGGGAATCCCACAGAAAGGAAGGAATTCTGTGTATGCTGGTCAAGTCAGTGTAGCCAATAGCATCATGGGAGTTGTAGTCACAGATATTGCCCACCCTCACAATACGCCCATCAACACCACTCTGAACCATGTTCACATCACAGGGAGTGGAAAACAACTGACAAGATGGCTGACACTGGCTACTGCTGTGGGGAGCACAAGGCCCTGCTGGGAACTGGGCACCAACCAACAGCAGGACACCACTGACTGACATCCTGAAAGACAACTTGCACTCCCTGCAATGGAAGCACGTTCCATGGTGGGATATCTGGCTGGGTGGGAAGGAGGACTGACAGCTATGACCATAGTTACCAGCAGCTCTCCCCACACACACCCCTAACACAAACTACACACAACACACCTGGGAAAATGCATTGCCTCACACTAAAATTAATTATCCCACAAAGAACCACCACCCTGGGTCATGCTGTGGGAAGCACAGTGACACACATGGGACTTGTAGCCAAACAAATGCCAGGACAACACTGTCAGCCATCCATTCAGCACAGGCACACTACCCCACAGGGAAGCAGAGTCGGAAGGAAGGAAGTATGGGCAAGCTGGGAAGGGGGTGGAGGCAATAGCATGATGGGAGTGGTAGTCACAGATATTGCTCACCCTCACAATTGGCCCATCAACACCACTCTGAACCATGCTCACATCACAGGCAGTGGAAAACAACTGACAAGATGGCTGACACTGGGTACTGCTGTGGGGAGAACAAGCCCCTGCTGGGAACTGGGCACCAACAAACAGCAGGACACCACTGTCAGCCACCTTGCCATTGCTGTCACACCCACACACAGTGAAGTACACTCAAAAGGAAGGAAGTATGGGCATGCTGGGAAGGGGGTGGAGGCAATAGCATGATGGGAGTGGGAGTCACAGCTCAACATCCCCAAACCACATGGCCCAGCAAGCTCACACTGAAGCATGCACACCTCACAAAGAGTGGAAAGCCCCATCAAATATGTCTGACACCGGTGCTCTGTTGTGGGGAGCACAAGGCCCTGCTGGGAACTGGCCACCAACCAACAGCAGGACACCACTGTCAGCCATCTTGCCTTTGCTGTCACACCCACACACAGTGAAGTACACTCAAAAGGAAGGAAGTATGGGCATGCTGGGAAGGGGGTGGAGGCAATAGCATGATGGGAGTGGTAGTCACAGCTCAACATCCCCAAACCACATGGTCCAGCAAGCTCACACTGAAGCATGCACACCTCACAAAGAGTGGAAAGCCCCATCAAATATGTCTGACACCGGTGCTCTGTTGTGGGGAGCACAAGGCCCTGCTGGGAACTGGCCACCAACCAACAGCAGGACACCACTGTCAGCCATCTTGCCATTGCTGTCACACCCACACACAGTGAAGTACACTCAAAAGGAAGGAAGTATGGGCATGCTGGGAAGGGGGTGGAGGCAATAGCATGATGGGAGTGGTAGTCACAGCTCAACATCCCAAAACCACATGGCCCAGCAAGCTCACACTGAAGCATGCACACCTCACAGAGAGTGGAAAGCCCCATCAAAGATGTCTGACACCGGTGCTCAGTTGTGGGGAGCACAAGGCCATGCTGGGAACTGGCCACCAACCAACAGCAGGACACCACTGTCAGCCATCTTGCCATTGCTGTCACACCCACACACAGTGACTGTAGGAGAGTAGGATCTGCTTCACAGGGGTACCCCCACTTTTTGCTGATACTTCACTGGTTTTCGACATTAGTCTGGCTGGGGCCCTGCTATTCAGAACCCCAGCCTAGCTGTTTCCTCTTTAAAAGGGTCTCCATGTGCCTTAGGCACATCACTGATTGGGATCTGGAGTGCCCTTGTAAGTCCCTAGTATATGGTATACTATGTACCAAGGGCATAGGTACCTCAGAGGCCTGCCAGGGGCTGCAGCATGTATTATGCCACCCCTGGTAGGCCATCCAAACTGACACCACAGGTCTGCTACTGCAGCCTGGGTAAGGTGGTGCATGCACCCCTTGCTGTGGTATAGGTTACCTAAATCACTAAAAGCATACACACATATAAACCTATAAGTCACTCCTAAGGCAGGCCTTATCAATCCTAAAGGCAGAGTGCATGGTTCCTATGTGAGAGGGTGCCCTGCGTGAGCAGGGCCCCTCTGCAGCGTTCGGAGACCATCTCTGATGCTGTTTGTAGTGCAGCCTGACCATATACTCTTAAACGCATTATATCCTCGCGGTAAAATGCTAACTATGGAATGGCTGCACCTAAACATGTAGTGTTTGGTGTCAAACATCTTGGAATACTACCCCCCGCCAATCCTGGCGGCGGGGTAGCATTCCACCCTTCTAGAGGGAAAGGCATGTTAACTCTGACGAGTCCGGTAACTTCTTTCCAGAGCCCTGGCATCACAAAATGGATGCTGCTGCCACAGACACGAGTCTGGCCTCCTGCTGCTGGACGAAACTCCAGCAGGGGAGGCCTGGACAATAGGTTTCCTGTCCCAGGGAGGTGTGACCACCTCCCCAGACAGGACAATGTGTATTGGGGCTGGGCAGGAGCACTTTCGGGTGCTTTGAAGTCCTGCACTGGGGGCACATTTGGTGTCCCTGTGCATACCCCAGTTCAAACCGGATCAGGGGCTTGCAGCCCCTGCTTTGGCGTGAACTGGACAAAGGGAAAGGGGTGTAGCCACCCCTCTGCCCTGACCCACCCATAGGTGGGGCCACAGAGTAGTCCATCCCCTATTTTTGGAATAAAGGTAGGAACCCAGTCCTTAGGACTTTAGATTATACCTGGACGAAACTCTGAAACAGAATCCTGGACCTTCGACGCTCTACTCACGATTAGAGGACTGAAGAATCTCCCTTGGGGTCAAGGAGTGACTCCCCTGCTTGGCAGGCACCAAAGAAGCATCTGTCCGGTTCGCATTACTGAAGCTCCTTCGGACGCCGAAGTCATCGCATCACCAGAGGTGGATTCTCAGACTTCCCCGAGGCTACCCTGAGTCCCCAGCAAAGCTGAGGCCCGTGGCTATCGTGGGTGACTTGAGACCGTGACCCCTGGACACCGAGCACACTTGCAAGTGCACCATCTTCTGGGTCTCCCAAGAAGTCGTGCTTTGGGCTCCGAGTAGCCCTAGCCTCCAGCACCACCTGCACCGAAGATCACTGGCCCCCACTCCACGAGTGTCCTGTAAGCCAGCTCCACGTGCGGCATCACGAGGCTCCTTCGCGGTCGCTAGCCCGTTGGCTAGTAGCCCTTACCGAAGGCCAATCTTTTCTTTACTTGGCAGTCTGGTTGCTCCAGGCCTGCCCTCACTTACCTTTGCTGGGTGAGTTCCCCAGACCTTGCTGGTCTGCATCATCGACGATCTACATCTTACTCGAGACTTGCCGTTGCCAAGGCCTGTTGGGTCCAATCTGGTCGCTGACACCTCTGCACTCGACAGACATCAAGCAACAGCCCGAATCCTGCTCCTGGTTGCCGACAACGCCTCCCGGACCTCGTGGCTGAAGAGTCAAGACGACCGTCAATGAACTTGAAGCACTCGACATCGGTGGGCATCCGTCCATCGCCTTCCTGGTCACTGGCTAGTGACCCAGACTCTGTCCCCTCTGCTTTCAGGTTCTTCAGAACTCCGATCCACTCTTGGATCCACCCGGACACTTTTCTCCTGGTCGCCAGCAGCACTTTGCAGCAGATCGCCATAAGAAACGACGACGAAACCCGACCCCGAAAGGCACCTATGCACCCGGCTTCCCTGGGTGAGGTAACACGAGTACTCCGGTGCTCCCGTGGGTAGAGACTCTTCAAAGTCCTAGATCTCAAAGGGTTTTGTCCTAGTCCTCTTTAAAGTGTCCCTTTCCTCTATTTTCCCGATCCCGACTTTCTCCATAGAAGTTAACGGCGTATCGCGGTTGTGTATTTACACTGCACGCGTCTCCCGTGGGTCCCCTGTGTCACTACCTTGGGTGGTTCCTTGTGGTCCAAGCACTTCTAGAGGCTCTAGGCCTAGTGTCTAGTTCAGTCGTGGTTCGCATACCACTTTATTGGTATATGGTTTGGTACGCCCCTAGGGCCCAAACGTGTATTTGTGCTATTACTATGATTTAAGATCTTATAACCTATGTACTTCGAACTCTAGCCTCATAAAGAGACTAGAGGGGTGTGTTTAGTAATAAATACATATATTTTGAATATATACCTGGTGTGGTGCTCTTTCATTTGGTCACTCAAGAGATTATAGACTGGTAAAACAAGCTGCTTTACATTCCTTCAAGACTTAGCCTGAAGGCTGCTCTCCACAGCTACCACTAGGATAGCTTTCAATAAGGTTGTCTTTAACCTACCTACCATAAGAGTCGATTTGGACTGGTGCAAGGTGCCCACTATAATTAGTGGACAGCATATGCCAGGCCAACTTCTCACATTGGTGTGCAGCGTGTGGGATTCCAGCTTGCTATTGTTTTACCAGATAATCTCAATTGAATTGATCAACTGAAAACCACTAAAGGTACCTAAGGTACATATAATTTAAGCTTAGAATATCAGTAAGTTCTACTGAACTTAGAGTTGTGTGTTAAGGGATAGCACAACCCTTTCTACAACTCAAGAGAGTTTAGTAGGCCACACTAGAGTAGGTAGTGCATACACCACACCACACTAGTAATGTCTTTAAAAGCAGGATCTAGAGATGCCCTGCAGGAAGCCATTGAGCTTCCCCCCTCCAAGTATGACACACTCCCATTCTTGGAACTGAGAGCTTTGTGTAACGTGAGGAAAATAAAGACAGGCCAAAGTCCCACCACCCAACACCTCCAGGAGTTGTTGGTGGCTTATGATCTTAGTAAGTCTTCAGAGACTGAAGGGGTAGGAGCAGAGGGTGGGCCAGCAGATGAGGAAGGGGCCAGGGGTACTACTACCCCCAGCCCCCCCTCTGAAACTGACCAGGAGGGTGACAATGACCCTGACCTGGAAAACCCAATCCCTTCTGGGGAAGATGAAGATGAGGATCTTGAGAACCACACCTTTGTCCCCCCAGGAAGGATTATGAGTGTGCTCAGAAAGTCCAGATCTCCTTCTCAGGAATCTAACCACTCTGGCACCTCAATAGGGAGCTCTGTTTCTTCTCACAGGAGGGAATCGTCTCATGAGAGAAGAAAGAGACTGGTCCAGTATGAGGAAACTCAACTGGAGATCAGGAAGAAGCAATTGGCTTTAGATAGAGAATCCCTAGATCTCCTTAGAGAGAGAAGAAAGTTGGGACTAGAGTCCCATGGTGGCAGCCATGTCCCTAGAGATAGGGAAAGGTCCTATGACCATAGGAACCTGAGCAAGATTGTCCCTCCCTACCAGAGTGGGGATGATATCCACAAATGGATAACTGCTTTAGAGAGGGCCTGTAAAGTACAGAAGGTCCCTCAGGAGCAGTGGGCAGCAATCTTGTGGCTCTCCTTTGCTGACAAAGGTATAGACAAGCTCCTCACTGTTAGAGAGGAGGATGCTGACAATTACAAGGTCTTGAATAGTGCTCTTATTGATGGGTTTGGCCTAACCACTGAACAGTACAGGTTGAAGTTCAGAGACACCCAAAAGCACAGACTCAAGACTGGGTAGACTATGTGGATTGTTCTGCCAAGGCTCTGGAAGGCTGGTTGATGGGCAGTAAGGTGTGTGACTTCTCAGGATTGTATAATCTGATAATGAGGGAGCAGATTCTTAATAACTGTCAAAACCAGCTGTTGCATCAGTACCTGGTTGACTCTGATCTGACCTCTCCCCAAGAATTGGGAAAGAAGGCAGACAAATGGGTCAGAACCAGGGTGAGGCAGAAGGTACAGAACCAAGGTGGGGAAACCAAGAAGCAAGATGCTAAGAACTCTGACAAGGGTGGGGAGAAGGGTAAAGATCAAAAGTCTTCATCAGGCCCCCAAAAATCTTCTTCTGGTGGGGATTCCCAGTCTACCAAGGGTAAAGGCCAAAGAAAACCATGGTGCAAGGTCTGTAAGCAAAAGACCCACTGGACCAGTGATTGCACCAAGTCCAAATACTCCAGTCCAGCACCCACCAATGCCCCTAAGGCACCTGTTCCCCCTAGTACAGTTGGTGGAAGTGCTCCAGCAAAGGGTTTAGTAGGGTTCACCCTGGGAACTGAGTTGGGCTCTGACTTAGTCAGGGAACTGACTCAGGCTGTGCTAGTCTGTGATGGAGGCATGGATGTGACCTCCACTGTGAGTCCCAGTAATCTGGGCAAGTACAGACAACAGCCTTTAATCAATGGACGAGAGGCTTTGGCATTTAGGGACACAGGGGCAAGTGTCACAATGGTGACACAAGACCTTGTGCTACCTGGGCAAGTTATACTTGGTGAGATGTACCAAGTGACCAATGCTAGCAATGTCAGAACAGACCATACTCTGGCAGTTGTTAACTTCTCCTGGGGAGGGGTAACTGGCCTTAAGAAGGTTGTGGTAAGTGCAAACCTACCAGTCGAATGCTTGCTTGGCAATGACTTAGAGACTTCTGCTTGGGCAGAAGTGGAGCTCAGGACCCATGCAGAAATGCTGGGGATCCCTGCAGATGTGTTTGCTGTGACCAGGTCACAAGCTAAACTGTCTAAAACTGAACAGGCCTTGGATTCTGGAAGAATGGACCAAGTGCCTTCCAAGAGGAGGAGTAGTAGGGTTAAGGCAGTGCCTTCCCCTTGGCTCAGGAGGAAGATCAGTCCCTTGAGGGGGATGATCTCAGCCCTGAAGAAGGAACTGTCCCAGAGGAACTTGAACCTGACCAGGTTGAGTTCTTGGGGACAGGGGGACCTTCTAGGGCAGATCTGAGCCAGGAGCAGCAGAGCTGCCCCTCCCTTGAACCCCTCAGACAGCAAGCTGCTGCTGAGGCTGCTGGGAAAGCTAGTGGTCCCCATACAGTGTATTGGGATGATGGACTCCTGTACTCAGAGAGTAGAGACCCCAAGCCTGGTGCTACCAGGAGGTTGGTAATACCTTTGAAGTTCAGGGGCTTCCTATTGACCCTAGCCCATGATATTCCCTTAGCAGGACACCTGGGCCAGAACAAGACTTGGGACAGAATTGTCCCTCACTTTCACTGGCCCCACATGTCTGAAGACAGTAAGGAGTTTTGTCGCTCCTGTGTAACCTGCCAAGCCAGTGGCAAGGCAGGTGGCACTACAAAGGCCCCCTGATACCACTACCTGTGGTGGGGGTGCCCTTTGAGAGGGTAGGGATTGACATTGTTGGTCCCATGGATCCCCAAACAGCATCTGGGCACAGATTTATACTGGTGGTAGTGGATCATGCCACCAGGTATCCAGAGGCTATACCCCTTAGGACCACTACAGCACCTGTGGTGGCAAGGGCCCTCCTGGGAATTTTCTCAAGAGTGGGCTTTCCTAAGGAGGTGGTATCAGACAGGGGTGCAAACTTCATGTCTGGGTACTTAAAGGCAATGTGGAAGGAGTGTGGAGTTACTTATAAGTTCACCACACCCTATCACCCACAATGCAATGGTTTAGTTGAGAGATTCAACAAAACCTTAAAGGGCATGATTAAAGGGCTCCCAGAAAAGCTTAGGCGTAGATGGGACATACTCTTGCCCTGCCTTTTATTCGCATATAGGGAGGTGCCTCAGAAGGGGGTTGGTTACAGCCCTTTTGAACTTCTGTTTGGCCACCCTGTGAGGGGTCCACTGTGCTTGGTGAAGGAAGGATGGGAGTTACCTCTCAAGCCCCCAAAGCAAGATATAGTGGACTATGTACTTGGTCTCCGCTCCAGGATGGCTGAGTACATGAAAAAGGCAACCAAAAACCTTGAGGCTAGCCAGGAACTTCAAAAGGCCTGGCATGACCAAAGGCTGTTCTGACTGTTTACCAGCCAGGACAGAAGGTGTGGGTGTTGGAGCCAGTGGCCCCAGCAGCTCTCCAAGACAAATGGAGTGGACCCCACACTATTGTTGAGCAGAAGGGTGAGGTCACTTACTTAGTAGACCTGGGAACACCCAGGAGTCCCCACAGGGTTCTCCATGTCAACAGACTTAAGCCATATGTGGACAGGGCAGACATGGGCTTGCTCATGGCTACTGATGAAGGGCAGGAGGAAGAGAGTGACCCACTCCCTGACCTGCTCTCACAGAACCCTGACGATGGGTCAGTTGATGGTGTAGCCTTGGCAGGCAGCCTCACTACCCAGCAACAAACTGATTGCAGGCAAGTCCTCAATCAGTTTAGACATATGTTTTCTCTGACACCCAGTCAGACCACCTGGTGCACTCATGAAGTGGACACTGGGGACAGTCTGCCTATTAAAAACAAGATTTATAGGCAACCTGACCATGTCAGGGACTGTATCAGGACTGAAGTCCAGAAGATGTTGGAATTGGGAGTGATTGAGCCCTCAGATAGCCCTTGGGCTAGTCCAGTAGTCCTAGTACCTAAACCTCACACCAGTGGTGGGAAAAGAGAGATGAGGTTTTGTGTAGACTACAGGGGCCTCAATGCAGTCACTAGGACTGATGCCCATCCAATACCCAGGGCAGATGAGCTCATAGATACTTTGGCCTCTGCCAAATATCTCAGCACATTTGACCTAACAGCTGGCTACTGGCAGATCAGACTAGCTGATGCTGCAAAGCCCAAAACAGCATTTTCGACCCCTAGTGGGCATTACCAATTTGTGGTGATGCCCTTTGGTCTGAAAAATGCACCTGCCACTTTCCAGAGGTTGGTGAACACAGTTCTCACAGGACTGGAGGCCTATAGTGCAGCTTATCTAGATGATATTGCTGTCTTTAGCTCCACCTGGGAGGATCACCTGGTCCACCTCAGGAATGTTTTACAGGCCCTGCAAAAGGCAGGCCTGACTATCAAGGCCACTAAGTGCCAGATAGGGCAGAGTCAGGTTGTGTACCTGGGCCACCTTGTGGGTGGAGGCCAGGTTCAACCTTTGCAGAGCAAGATCCAGACCATCATGGACTGGACTGCTCCCACTACCCAGACTCAGGTGAGAGCCTTCTTAGGCCTGACTGGGTACTATAGGAGATTTGTCAAGGGGTATGGATCAATAGTGACACCCTTGAATGACTTAACTTCTAAGAAAATGCCCAAAAGGTTCAGTGGACAGTTAGCTGTCAAAAGGCATTTGATGACCTCAAGCAGGCCATGTGCACTGCTCCAATTCTGCAGAGTCCTGATTACTCCAAGAAGTTCATTGTTCAAACAGATGCATCTGAATTGGGGGTAGGGGCTGTACTGTCACAATTGAATGAAGAAGGTCAGGATCAGCCAGTAGCTTTTATTAGCAGAAGGCTGACCCCTAGAGAGAAACGTTGGTCAGCCATAGAGAGGGAGGCCTTTGCTGTGGTCTGGGCTCTGAAGAAGTTGAGGCCATACTTGTTTGGTACACACTTCCTGGTTCAGACAGACCATAAGCCCCTCTTATGGCTAAAACAAATGAAGGGTGAAAACCCCAAACTGCTTAGGTGGTCCATTTCCCTACAGGGGATGGACTTTACAGTGGAACATAGGCCTGGGAGTAACCATGCGAATGCAGATGGACTCTCTAGGTATTTCCACTTAGAACATGAAGACTTAACTGGGCAAGGTTAGTTTAATGTCCCTACGTTTGGGGGGGTTGTGTAGGAGAGTAGGATCTGCTTCACAGGGGTACCCCCACTTTTTGCTGATACTTCACTGGTTTTCGACATTAGTCTGGCTGGGGCCCTGCTATTCAGAACCCCAGCCTAGCTGTTTCCTCTTTAAAAGGGTCTCCATGTGCCTTAGGCACATCACTGATTGGGATCTGGAGTGCCCTTGTAAGTCCCTAGTATATGGTATACTATGTACCAAGGGCATAGGTACCTCAGAGGCCTGCCAGGGGCTGCAGCATGTATTATGCCACCCCTGGTAGGCCATCCAAACTGACACCACAGGTCTGCTACTGCAGCCTGGGTAAGGTGGTGCATGCACCCCTTGCTGTGGTATAGGTTACCTATATCACTAAAAGCATACACACATATAAACCTATAAGTCACTCCTAAGGCAGGCCTTATCAATCCTAAAGGCAGAGTGCATGGTTCCTATGTGAGAGGGTGCCCCTGCGTGAGCAGGGCCCCTCTGCAGCGTTCGGAGACCATCTCTGATGCTGTTTGTAGTGCAGCCTGACCATATACTCTTAAACGCATTATATCCTCGCGGTAAAATGCTAACTATGGAATGGCTGCACCTAAACATGTAGTGTTTGTTGTCAAACATCTTGGAATACTACCCCCCCGCCAATCCTGGCGGCGGGGGTAGCATTCCACCCTTCTAGAGGGAAAGGCATGTTAACTCTGACGAGTCCGGTAACTTCTTTCCAGAGCCCTGGCATCACAAAATGGATGCTGCTGCCACAGACACGAGTCTGGCCTCCTGCTGCTGGACGAAACTCCGGCAGGGGAGGCCTGGACAATAGGTTTCCTGTCCCAGGGAGGTGTGACCACCTCCCCAGACAGGACAATGTGTATTGGGGCTGGGCGGGAGCACTTTCGGGTGCTTTGAAGTCCTGCACTGGGGGCACATTTGGTGTCCCTGTGCATACCCCAGTTCAAACCGGATCAGGGGCTTGCAGCCCCTGCTTTGGCGCGAACTGGACAAAGGGAAAGGGTGTAGCCACCCCTCTGCCCTGACCCACCCATAGGTGGGGCCACAGAGTAGTCCATCCCCTATTTTTGGAATAAAGGTAGGAACCCAGTCCTTAGGACTTTAGATTATACCTGGACGAAACTCTGAAACAGAATCCTGGACCTTCGATGCTCTACTCACGATTAGAGGACTGAAGAATATCCCTTGGGGTCAAGGAGTGACTCCCCTGCTTGGCAGGCACCAAAGAAGCATCTGTCCGGTTCGCATTACTGAAGCTCCCGTCGGACGCCGAAGTCATCGCATCACCAGAGGTGGATTTTCAGACTTCCCCGAGGCTACCCTGAGTCCCCAGCAAAGCTGAGGCCCGTGGCTATCGTGGGTGACTTGAGACCGTGACCCCTGGACACCGAGCACAGTTGCAAGTGCACCATCTTCTGGGTCTCCCAAGAAGTCGTGCTTTGGGCTCTGAGTAGCCCTAGCCTCCAGCACCACCTGCACCGAAGATCACTGGCCCCCACTCCACGAGTGTCCTGTAAGCCAGCTCCATGTGCGGCGTCACGAGGCTCCTTCGCGGTCGCTAGCCCGTTGGCTAGTAGCCCTTACCGAAGGCCAATCTTTTCTTTACTTGGCAGTCTGGTTGCTCCAGGCCTGCCCTCACTTACCCTTGCTGGGTGAGTTCCCCAGACCTTGCTGGTCTGCATCATCGACGATCTACATCTTACTCGAGACTTGCCGTTGCCAAGGCCTGTTGGGTCCAATCTGGTCGCCGACACCTCTGCACTCGACAGACATCGAGCAACAGCCCGAATCCTGCTCCTAGTCGCCGACAACGCCTCCCGGACCTCGTGGCTGAAGATTCAAGATGACCGTCAACGAACTTGAAGCACTCGACATCGGTGGGCATCCGTCCATCGCCTTCCTGGTCACTGGCTAGTGACCCAGACTCTGTCCCCTCTGCTTTCAGGTTCTTCAGAACTCCGATCCACTCTTGGATCCACCCGGACACTTTTCTCCTGGTCGCCAGCAGCACTTTGCAGCAGATCGCCATAAGAAACGACGACGAAACCCGACCCCGAAAGGCACCTATGCACCCGGCTTCCCTGGGTGAGGTAACACGAGTACTCCGGTGCTCCCGTGGGTAGAGACTCTTCAAAGTCCTAGATCTCAAAGGGTTTTGTCCTAGTCCTCTTTAAAGTGTCCCTTTCCTCTATTTTCCCGATCCCGACTTTCTCCATAGAAGTTAACGGCGTATCGCGGTTGTGTATTTACACTGCACGCGTCTCCCGTGGGTCCCCTGTGTCACTACCTTGGGTGGTTCCTTGTGGTCCAAGCACTTCTAGAGGCTCTAGGCCTAGTGTCTAGTTCAGTCGTGGTTCGCATACCACTTTATTGGTATATGGTTTGGTACGCCCCTAGGGCCCAAACGTGTATTTGTGCTATTACTATGATTTAAGATCTTATAACCTATGTACTTCGAACTCTAGCCTCATAAAGAGACTAGAGGGGTGTGTTTAGTAATAAATACATATATTTTGAATATATACCTGGTGTGGTGCTCTTTCATTTGGTCACTCAAGAGATTATAGACTGGTAAAACAAGCTGCTTTACATTCCTTCAAGACTTAGCCTGAAGGCTGCTCTCCACAGCTACCACTAGGATAGCTTTCAATAAGGTTGTCTTTAACCTACCTACCATAAGAGTCGATTTGGACTGGTGCAAGGTGCCCACTATAATTAGTGGACAGCATATGCCAGGCCAACTTCTCACAGTGACGTACACTCAAAAGGAAGGAAGTATGGGCATGCTGGGAAGGGGGGTGGAGGCAATAGCATGATGGGAGTGGTAGTCACAGCTCAACTTCCCCAAACCACATGGCCCAGCAAGCTCACACTGAAGCATGCACACCTCACAGAGAGTGGAAAGCCCCATCAAAGATGTCTGACACCGGTGCTCAGTTGTGGGGAGCACAAGGCCATGCTGGGAACTGGCCACCAACCAACAGCAGGACACCACTGTCAGCCATCTTGCCATTGCTGTCACACCCACACACAGTGAAGTACACTCAAAAGGAAGGAAGTATGGGCATGCTGGGAAGGGGGGTGGAGGAAATAGCATGATGGGAGTGGTAGTCACAGCTCAACATCCCCAAACCACATGGCCCAGCAAGCTCACACTGAAGCTTGCACACCTCACAAAGAGTGGAAAGCCCCATCAAAGATGTCTGACACCGGTGCTCAGTTGTGGGGAGCACAAGGCCATGCTGGGAACTGGCCACCAACCAACAGCAGGACACCACTGTCAGCCATCTTGCCATTGCTGTCACACCCACACATAGTGAAGTACACTCAAAAGGAAGGAAGTATGGGCATGCTGGGAAGGGGGTGGAGGCAATAGCATGATGGGAGTGGTAGTCACAGATATTGCTCACCCTCACAATTGGCCATCAACACCACTCTTAACCATGCTCACATCACAGGGAGTGGAAAACAACTGACAAGATGGCTGACACTGGGTACTGCTGTGGGGAGCACAAGGCCCTGCTGGGAACTGGGCACCAACAAATAGCAGGACACCACTGACTGACATCCTGAGAGTCAACCTGCACCCACTGCAAGGGTGGCATGCTTCATGGTGGGATAACTGGGCTGGAGGGAGAAGGATGTCCGGATGTCAACCAAATACCACCAATGCTGGCCATGCACACACCTCAACATTCACATTGAAATGCTTCATGTTGTCAGGACAATGCGCTACACCAATATCAACAGCTGACTGTGACAACTTAGGACAATGCAATGTACAGGCCCGCATCCAGAGGTAAAGTCACAACTGTCAGGTGTTTGAACCATTGATGCCTGTAGAAACATTACATAAATTGTGTGTCTCTTTCAAATACAGGTGATGATGGGGACACAGCAGCAGACGCTGAGGAGTCCCTGTCCAGGCTCCGGGGGACACTGAGCTCACTGGTGTGGAACAGCCTCTGCCCACCTCGGATGACAAAGACCTACCTGGCACCTCCGCAGTGAGTCATCATGCAGCACCAGCAGGACCACCAGCTGCACCCCTGCACCCACCCCTCCAACAACTGCCAACACACAGACCACCCCTGCCGACACGGACAGACCAAGGACCACCACCACCAACAGCACACGGACCCCAGCCCAACGTGGAGC
>CAWUFW010027396.1:0-27037 GCA_963921515.1 Calotriton arnoldi | reverse complement strand
TGTACTTCGTTCAGTTCTACATCATGCTAGTGACATCACTGATGACATCACTGATGACATCACTGATGACATCATCCAGTGACTGTGTTTCTGTAAAGTTTAAATATTTTTAATATATATAGGAAAAGACGTATTGAAGAATGAGTGGGTGTGTAAGTGTCTGTATGGATGATTTAGTAGGTGCGTGACTGACTGTATAAGTGAGTGATTTAACGTATCTTACTGAATGCATGGGTTAGTGACTAAACTGGGTGAATGTCTGTATCCGTCTGTCTGTTGCTTTGTAAGTGGCTGCATGTGTTTGTGAATAGCTACATGAGTGTCTATATGAGTTATTGAATGCTTGTCTGAGTATCTGTATGGGTGCCTGAGTGTTTGTGTGGGAGGGGTGTGTACAACTCTGTGCATAGATGTGTGAGTGCGTGATTCACTGGGTGGATGGTTTCAAGAGTGCATCTGTGATAGACTGTATGGGTGGGTAAGTGTGTGTAAGAGTGTGTTAGTGAGTGAATGTATGTCCCAGTGGTACATGTGTGAGTAACTACAAATGTGAAAAACAGCATATATGTGTGTTGGAGTATATAAATAGCTATAAGCGAGTGAGTGATTGTGATAGTGGCTGTATGGATGAGTGTGTGCTTGTATCAGTGATTGTATAAGAGCGTAAGAATGTGCTAGTATTTGTATGAGTAAGTGAGCTGGTGTGTGTATAACTGTATAGGTGAGTAAATGGTAGTGTGTTTAATTATTTGCATGACTGACTAGGTGTGTGAGTACCTCTATGGATGAGTGGCGGTGTTTGAGTGTCTATATAGGAGTATGAGTGCATATGATAGTCCTGTACTGAGTGACCGTAAGTATGAGTGACTGTACGGGTGAGTGAGTGGATGTGTGCGTAGACCTAAGAATCAGTGAGTGGGTATGTAGTTATTGGTGTTGGAGTGTCTATGGTTTTGCGAATGGCAGTCTGTAATTTAGAGTGGGTGTATCAAAGGTTATATTAGGGTGTGAGAAGATGCATGAAATTATCACATGGATGATGTCATCAGTGATGTCATTTGAGATGTCATCAGTGATGTCATCAGTGATGTCACTGACCATGTCATGAGTGATGTAATATGTGACGTCATCAGCAGTGCATTGCGGGCGCGAGTTATAGTTAGCTGGACTAACTATAACGGAGGAATTTCACGGGTTTTGTACGAGTGCAATGTCCAACTAACTATAACTGTCCCTAAAACCTATGGTTTTTCAGTGAATTTCAAAGGTTTTTAAATGCTAATTTGTAACTATAACGTCCCTGAAACCTATGGTTTTTCAGTGAATTTCAAAGGTTTTTAAATGCTAATTTGTAACTATAACATGTCTGAAACCTACGGTTTTTCAGTGAATTTCAAAGGTTTTGTAAATGACAATTTTTAAATGTATTAATTGTTATATAAATTTTTTTCATACTGATTTACTACATTTTTAGAAACAATTTTTTTTACATATTTTATTTTTTTAAATTACATTGTAATTACATTATACATTACATTACAAAAAATACTTTCTCAGAATGAATTACTTTAGTTTAAATACTTTGCACATAGGCAATAGACTTTTAAGTACAGTAGTTACAGTTGTTGCAATGGGCAACACATTTTCAAACACAATGCAACATTCAGCTCAATGTGAATTTCTAGTTAAATGCAATTAGTTACTTTATGGATTACTTTTCTAACCACAGGACTGGATCCTAGATTCAGTCCTGGGACATCTCCTGTAAACAGTTGAGTAAAGCGTTTTGGTTACAGTCGTGATTTTTAAGGAATATTATTGTACTTTAAAAGTTGACACTTAGAAACTTTTTCTCATAGAATCACCAATGTTATCCTATGGAAGGAAATTCACTTAGAAGGTAAAAACTGTTCTCGTTACTTTTTCTTACTCAGTGTTGGATCCTGGATCCAGCACTGGTGCATCTCATGTAAACAGTTGAAAGAATGCGTTTAAGTCATACAGGCGATTTTTAGGAATATTTGTAGTTTGTGAAATTCGACACTTTGAAACTTTTCTGCTGAAAACCAGACAATGGATTCCTATGGAAGAAAATATAAGTTACTGGTAAGTACGGTTAAAATTACTTTTCAGGACCAGTACTGGGCTGAAAGATGCAGCACTGAGGTCTCTCCTGATAACAGGTGAGTAAATCAGAATTCGGATTTCGGCTGATTTTAGAGGAATATTTGTATGTTTCCAAAATCAACACTTAGAAACTTTTTCAGCAAAAAGCAGGCAATGATATCCTATGGAAGGAAATTCAAGTTACTGGTAAGTACGGTTAAAATTACTTTTGAGGATCAGTACTGGGCTGAAAGATGCAGCACTGAGGTCTCTCCTGATAACAGGTGAGTAAATCGGAATTTGTATTTCGGCTGACTTTAGAGGAATATTTTAAAGTTCCAAAACTCCACACTTAGAAGAATTTCCAAGTGAAACCAGTCAATGTTAGCCTATGGAAGGAAATTCAAGTTACTGGTAGAGTACGGTTAAAATTACTTTTCAGGACCAGTACTGGGCTGAAAGATGCAGCACTGAGGTCTCTCCTTATAACAGGTGAGTAAATCGGAATTCGTATTTCGGATGATTTTAGAAGAATATTTGCACAATGGTGAAGGGAGGGGCGGGGCCTGAGGTAACATCTGTGCAAACGCGCCCCGTGGCGCGTTTTAAGTTGGGGATTAAGTCCCCTTGAATCCTGAGGGTCCCTAGGGGCCAACTAGCCCACCAGGAACCTCCAATATGCGCCAGGGTGCTGCGTTGCAGAGAGCGTGTAGAAGGCCACACCCCTTTTACACCTCTCTGCAACGCAGCTCTGTGGCGCTTTCTGGATGTACCTATTGGGCTAGTTGGCCCCCAGGGACCCTCAGGATTGAAGGGATTTAATTCCCCATCTTAAAACGCGCCACGGCCTGTTTGCACACATGTCACCTGAAGCCCCGCCCCCTCCCTTCACCACTGTGCATAACGCGCCCCGTGGTGCGTTTTAAGTTGGGGGATTAAGTCCCCTTGAATCCTGAGGGTCCCCGGAGTCCAACTAGCCCACCATATACCTCCAAAGCGCCACAGAGCTGCGTTGCAGAGAGGTGTAAAGGGGTGTGGCCTCTCTACACGTCTCTGCAAGGCAGCCCCTGGCGCATACTGGAGGTTCCTGGTGGGCTAGTTGGCCCCCAGGGACCCCCAGTATTCAAGGGAGTCGTTCCCCCTCTGCAAACGCGTCAGGGGCGCGTTTGCAGAGTGGTGAAAGAAGGGGCGGGGCCTGCGGGCCGATCGTTTTTTGTTTTTTTGTTTTTTGTCCCTGAAGGGGGGCTGTGTGGCCCCCTTCCTTTTCCTGTTTCTGGGCCCTGGGGACCCCATCCCCCAGGGCCTTACCCCTTTTAAAATTTTTATTTTAAAAAAAAACGGGAAGGGGGTTGCGTGGCCCCCCTTCCCTGGGCCTGTATTGGCCCCGGGACCCCATCCCCGGGGCATGGCCTCGATTTTTGTTTTATTCTTTGGAGGGGGCTGCGTGGTCCCCCTCCTCTGGCCATTTAAGTCCCCGGGGACCCCATCCCCCGGGGCCGGCCATACCCTTTTTTTAAATTTATTTATTTTTTTAAACTTTGGGGAGGGGGCCGCGTGGCCCCCTCCCGGGCCACTACTTGCCCCGGGGACCCCATCCCCGGGGCCTGGCCTCTCGTTGGGGACTGTGGGGGTCCCCAAGCCCCCACAGTCCCGCCGGCTCCCCGTGTCCTACGGGAGCCGGCATTGCTTTACACATGGGGAGCTGCTAAGATGCAGCTCCACATGTGGAAAGCTGTCGGCTTTGGATATTGGAAGAGAGAGCAGGTTTCCCTGCTCTCTCTTCCAATATCCAAAGCAAGTTTGCAATGACAGGACGGGAGCCGCGAGGCTCCGTCCTGTCATTGCAAACAGCAGTGTCCCGGGGTAGGCACCCGGGACACTGCAGGAGCCGGCCCTGGGGGTGGTGGTCCCCAGGGCCTTCAAGGGCTCCAGGAGGGGGCCACGCGGCCCCCTCCCATTCAGTTCACAGCCCCGGGGAGGTGGTGGTCCCCGGGCTCTGGGGTCCGTAACGGACCCCCATATTTAAATGTTTAGTGCCCCGGGAGGTGGCAGTCCCGGGCGTGTGGGGGCTGGAGCCCCCACACAGGTTTTTCAATTTATTTTAAAAAAGCCCCGGGAGGTGGTGGTCCCGGGGCTGCGGAGGGCTCAGAGCCCTCCCGCACCATCTAAAAAAGCCCCGGGGGTGGCGGTCCCCGGGGCTTGGGGGCCCTTTGAGGCCCCCACACATTAAATTATCCCCCCACCATGCCGCCGGGACTTGGGCCACCCGGGGAAAAATACAATCGAAGCGCGGAGACCGCGCTCGATGTTTTCCGGCAGGATTCGCGCACCCTGAGCGCATCCTGCCGATTTTTAAAAAATATATATTTTTTTTTTTGCCCAGGGGGTCCTTGTGGGATTCCCTGAGCAAACCTAGGGGGTCAGGGTGTTTCTACCCTGCCCCCTTTGTGCGCTTTGCGCACTTGTTTCTGTCCCTCGGTTCTACCGAGGGACAAAATGGCTGCCAACATTTCCTGAATCGGAATGTTGACAGCCAGCTGACAGCCAATTAACATGCAGCTCGTGATCGGGAGGGTACGCGGACCCTACTCGGCCATAGATATCACTATCTTTTTACTTTTGATTTTCTCAGCAACTACTGAACGGATTTACACCATTTAACAAAAGGGTTCTTTCTGAACCAAGAACTACCTCTTTGCCAAATTTGGTGTAATTCCGTTCAGCAGTTCAGGCTGTAGCCGTGTCTAAAGTTTCCTATGGAAAATTGCATGGGGAAAACGCGTTTTGGGACCCCCCTTTTTCTCGGCCCCCGCTGACGAATCCCCGAGACTTTCAGGGTAGGAGCGGACCGGAGCGGGCCACAAAGTTTGAAAATTTTGCGAAGATACGTCAACCGGCAAGAGAGTTATTTCAAATAGAATGTCGCGGATTTCCTATGGATAATAGGTTGTAACTATAACTATCTACTGGCGACCGCCAGTAGATAATATATAGACCAATACCCTTTCAGGCTTAATGTGCAAGGAACTCGGAACTCTGGGTGTTTCTAAGTTTACATGGAGAGCAACTCCTGTATAGAGCAATCTACTGCACCAGCGACACTCTAAATCTGCCCACCTCAAATGTCGGTTTTTCAATCAAAGTTTTTAGGCATCAGATTAGCACAGTGCTATCCACACCGAGCTAGAAAATGACAAAGTATTTGACCACTTTTACAGCAAAGTCTATCAGCATAGGATTAGCTAGTGCCATCAATGCTGAGCTGAACATTGACAAAAGTCTTTTTCCACTTAAGGCACAGTATTACAGCTTTGGATTGGTCAAATACCATCCAAGCCAATTTGAAATTAATAAAAACAACCCCTGACAAGTGTTTCCCACCTTTTTTATAGAACCAAATGTAATTATGTTTAATAGTACCAGCATCATCCACTGCGATACAGTGAAAGTCTACAAAGAAGTCTAAACTTCTAAAGCTGCAGTCATCTTGGACTGGGCACTCGCCCACCAACTAAACACCGAGAATAGCAGCCCTCATAGATGGGCCAGCTGCACACCAATTTTAACCCTATTGTTCTCACACATTTGCCACCCCATGATCCAAATAGGGAACTTCTTGGCCTCCATATCTGAAAAACAACCATGAAGAGTCATATTTTCTCTTTCGCTGCAACACAAATGAAGACTATTTTTTAACTACCAAGATCTAAGAAGGCACAAATATGCTTGTTCCCACAGCATCTCCTACCTCGAAATTACCCAGCAATCTGAAGCCCCATGGACCAAATTCCTTCTCCTTAACCTACCCCCCGAATCTCTCAGCTAATGCCACCAAAAACCTTAAATGCAAACTGATCAAGCAACACCCTGAAACACTAGTAGCTGATATCTACTACAACACCTCCAAGGGGCTAAAGAAAACTGATCTCATCTTCCACATGCCCCGTCCGGCGAATAGTGCACAACACTAGCCAACCTCTTCAAAATTACAAAATCCACCAACATCCCGCGCAGCAGAAAACTGACGATCGCCAACTCTCCCACCTTCAAGGGTAAAGCCACCATAGCCATCTACAGGAAACGGAAGTATCATGATCAAGATAAAAACATCAACCTAAGTTACTTAGACTCTATTTTTCAGACACTAAAGAATGCTGTTCACCTCAAGAGCAACCACCCTCTCCCGACCAAACCTCCACCTCAGGGTTTGACACAGGATGGTAACCATTTTGGTCCTGCCGTTCATTCCAACTCCAGCTCCTCCCTTTAACTCTCTCTGCCCCCTCCTCCACCACAAAGGAACCTGCCTATGCCACCCCTCTCAACCACATTGCATCCCATCACCCTCCAGCATCAGGCCACCAAGCTGAGCCAACATGGAAGAGCAGACCACTTCTTATCAATACCTACAACTCTAATCCTAATCCCACCAACTCCCTTATCCACCCGACCTACACCTACATTCTCCCTCCCACCCTCCGCCCACACCTTGCGGAACTGAGACCGAGAGGCACCGCCACTTGAATCTCATGGCAACTCCACTCTTGCCCCCACTAAACAATGTCCTCCATGTCCAAAATGCCTCGCACAAGAGAAATCCGACCTTAACTACTCCCCTCACTAAACCCTAGGCCAATTACTGATCTAAAGAAACGACTAACCCGCAAGGATAACCAACTCAACATATTAGCACAGGGCATTAACAATATCCTATCGATCCTCAAATTGTTTCCTGAACTGGCCCAAAGCCCACTCCTCCCCTCCTCCCATACCTCAAGACAACACACACGACTGGCCAGTAGCAGGCCTCACAGCTGGCCCAGAACCCCCTCTGCAGCCTAATCAATAGGCCGAAAAGATCAACCCACGGGATGTCTCTGAAGGAAGCAACTGCCTTAGCCAAAACCTATGACCTAACTCCCACCCAAGTCAAGCCCACCTCCAAGACACAGGTGATTACCGGAATCGGGAGAGACATCAACCCTCCAAACACTGACAGACCTCCCATCCACCTCATCAAGGTCCCCCTGGAATCATCCGCTCAGAAGGCCAACACCAGGAGTAACATTAATTGCATGCTCATAAATTGCAGATTGGCAACTAAACATGCCACCGACCTAGCTGAAACCATCCTGAACCATGACATTGACATCCCATTTATCGCAGAAAGATGGTTAAATGGCACCTCCTATCCTATCCTTTTACCTACTAGTCCCTCCCGGCTCCTCCATCATCAAGACAGGCAGGAAGAATCACACTGGGGTGGCATAGCCATTATTCACAAGAACAACATCCACATGGCAGAAACAGATACTTATTCCTACCCCACATTTGAACATATCAGCATAACAAGGAAGAATAATAAAACACCAAAATGCCACCTTCTTTATCACCCACCAGGCAACGCGCTCTGCTTTGGAGAACACCTATCAGAAATGATAATGCACCACTCACTCTCCAATGACAATTACTTATTCCTAGGGAATTTCAATCTAGACTGTAATGAAGAGACAGACTCACTTATACAATCCCTAAATGATCTACTTCTCAGCAAAGACCTTACCCAGCACTACAAAGGTCAAACTCATACTAGAGGCGCAACCCTGGATGCCATCATAGCCCGCAACAAAGCAGTGAGCATTGACAACATCCTTCCAGTCAACTGGTCAGACCATTATATCATACTGTTCCACCTCAACCAAACGGAAATACCCCCTATTCGCACTGATAAAACTGTACAATGGACCCGCAACATAAGTCAGATTACCATGGACGACCTAGAAGACAGAATGATAAATCTTCTTTCCCCCTCAACTGGCAACCTCACAACAGATAATCTTACATCCCAATATAACTCTACAATATCATCTATCCTAGACCAACGAGCTCCCTTAAAACTTAAAAAAATCAGAGATACTCCCTCTAGAGCCTGGTTCAACAAAGGCCTCAACGCAGAAAGAAGACAACTTAGAGTGGCAAAAAGACTCTGGAGAACAAAACCCTCCCCAACCCGCCCTCAACAACTCAGAGTGGAATGCAGAAAATATAAAAAACACATTGTTAAAGAAAAAGCCACATTCTTCTGCAAAACACCAGACAAAGCAAAAAAATCCCAAAGAACTGTTCAACAGCATTTAAAAACAAACCTCAAACCCGCTTAAACAAAACCCCCATGTCTCCAAAGAACACTGTGACAATTTCACTAAATTCTTCAATGACAAAATCTCAAAGATCAAACAATCCCTAGACCTCCATACTCTGATATTCACCAGAAAACCTCCCCTTAATATAGAAGAAACCAACGCCCCTGCGTCCTCACTGAACTCACATGGGGTGACCCCACACCTGGAGCCCTGATGGAGGTAATATCAATCCAGGATCTCCCTTAACTCTAAGGAGCTGGAGGACATCCTACTTGCTCTCAGAGGAAGATGTCCCTGAGATGTTTGTGAATTCCAAGCCCTCCTCTCACCTAGCAGATACTCTTCTGGCCTCCCTGGCAAAGAACCTCAACCACGCCCTAACACCACTCTGGACCAAGATAATCTAAAGGTATCTGAGCAATGGGCTGATGCCTGATCATCTTAAATCAGGACAAGCCACTCCCTTGCTTAAGAAACCAGGTGCTGACCCAGATGACCTCAACATCTTCAGACCCATTTCCAACCATAACTTCCTGGCTAAAACACTTGAGAAATTCATTCTCTCCTAACTTAGCCAGCAACAATCTTCTTGACTCACTACAATTAGGATTCAGAAAATGATGTAGCACAAACACAGCTCTACTGAACATAACCGATGACATACACAAGGCACTGGACTCAGACAGATGCTGCCTACTCATCCTCCTCGACCTATCAGCGGCCTTTGACACAGTCAATCATAAGCTGCTTCTAGAATCCCTTCAAAAAAGAATCGGTCCTGAAATGGTTCTCCTCCTACCTTCATAATCGCTCCCAACAAAACAAATTAACAACTCATCCTCAGACATGTTCACCATAATCAGATGTGTCCCCCAAGGCTCGGTCTGTCCCACACTATTCAAAATATACATAGAACCCTCACCACCATTCTCAAACAAACAAACATCCTCTACCACATCTATGCAGATGACACCCAGATTTACCTAGAAATATTCTCATTTGAAGACATACAAAGACTAAACTCCACTCTCAAACAAATCCCAAACTGGCTCTTAACCAACCGCCTGAAACTCAACCAAGACAAGACAGAAATGCAGATTTTCCACAGTTTTAATGGGTAGAAAATCATGATTTTATTAAAGGCACGGAGGCTAATATTATGCATAACACCTTTATTGCTCCTCAAACTCTAGAACGTAGAACATGCATATACTCCTAGAACAGGCAGCCATCTTCCTCTTTAGTAGCTGCGAAATAAACAAAGTCCAAAAACACAAATCCAATCGATGAATCTGAAATCCGAACCATTCGATCTTCTCCAAACTTGACATTGACGACCGGCTTTCTCCTCTTAACCTAAAAAATAAAATAAATAAATTGTAAATAGGGCGGGCACAGCGGAGGGATAATATTAGCCTCCGTGCCTTTAATAAAATCATGATTTTCTACCCATTAAAACTGTGGAAAATCTGCATTTTATGGCAAGGCCCGGAGGCCAATATTATGCATGTTCAAAGTTCATCCAAAACTCTATCCAACACATTTTCCACAGGTTTAAAATAAAATCTTTTAAAAGTCGAATCATTTGACCAATCTGCAGCCCTCAAAATTCCACTCAAACTAAAACCCTTCATAAAAGCCTTACTAGCCATAGCCCCCCTAACAGAATGTGCCCCAAACACACTAACATCCACACCAGCCTTAAGCATTACTCCTCTTACCCACCTTGATAAAGTAGGTGTTGAAACAGCTTTAAAGGGCTTCATATAAGAAATCAACAACTGTGAACAACCATCCTGCCTTAACCCCAAAGTCCTCTTCTCATATTCCTTTAGACAACTAACCACACACAAAACCCTGTCACCCTCCAAAAGAGGGTAAAAAATTGTCCTAGACATAGTCTTTGTCCTTTTCCTAATATCAAAACAAACACCCTCTGGTTGATAACATCTTGAATTAACCTCCAAAGCCCTTATATCTGAAACTCTTCTAAAGGAAACCAAACACAAAAGCATAGCTAACTTCCAAGACAAAAGTTTCAAGTCCAGTCCTGAATTTGCTCTCCAGCTTTCCAGCTCTTTCAAAACCACTGAAACATCCCAACGAGATCCATACTTAGCTTTTGGTGGAAGCACAACTCGAAACACTCTTAACCAATCTTTTAACTAAAGCATGCTGTCCAACCGGTACACCATCAACTAAAACATGCCCTGCCGAAATCGCAGACCTAATTAAATTAACTGTATTATACGCTAATCCACTATTATACTGAACTGATAAATAATTTGCAACCTCCACTATAGGAGCTGATATGGAATCCAAACCCCTTTCAATACACCAATCACACCATCTTCTCCATGCAGACCCATAGACATTTGATGTTCCCTTAGACCATGAATTAGATATGAGCTCCTCAGCTTCCTTTGATAATCCATGCACTTGCCATATTCTCCTGAAATCAACCATGCTACTAGCCTCAGCTGACCTGACACTACCAGTTCGTGAACGTTCCCCTGCGCATCCAACAGGATTTCCCTGAAATTTGGCATAATGATCGGGTCTTCTATCAAAAGATTCATCAAATCTGGAAACCACACCTGAGCTCTCCAAAATGGTGTTACCAAAACCAACTCTGCTCGTTCCCTTCTGACTTTCGTCAACACCCTCTGAATCATTGCAAAAGGAGGAAAAGCATAATTCCTCCCCTCCTTCCACACCTGAAGGAATGCATCGATTCCCTTTGCCTCCGGATCCGGTCTCCAGCTGTAAAAAACTTTCAATTGAGTATTCAGTCTGTCCGCAAACAGATCCACCTGCAAAGGCCCTCACTTCTGCAGTAACCTCACAAAAACCTCTCTGTTCAACTTCCAATTGCTCACATCTCTGAGGTATCTTGAATACCAATCCGCTTCTACGTTGCTCAACCCTGGGATATACTGTGCTTGAACCATAATTTCTTTCTGACTGACTGACTGACTGACTGAAGGTATTTGTAAAGCGCATTAATGCCGAGGCGTCTTGGCGCTGAGTGATATGTAATGCCCATGGCCGACACATTCAGGGTTGTGAGAAGAGCCATGTTTTAACTTTCCTCCTGAAGACCGATCTGTTAGGCAAAGACCTCAGGTGTGTGGGCAAAGAATTCCAAAGTTTGGATGCCAGAAAAGAGAAGCGTTTACCTCCACACCTTACTCTCTTTATCTTTGGAAGTTGTAAAAGATCAAGTGATGCTGATCTTAAAGCTCATGTAGGAACGTATCGAGAAAACAAGGTTTGCACATCCTTGGATCCTCCACCAAACAAGGCTTTATGCACCATGCATAGGGACTTAAAGTCAACTCCGTCGCCGTACTGGGAGCCAGTGAAGTTGTTTTATGACGGTCGATGTAGGATGGTGTTTAGGTAGATTGAGCAATACTCTCGCTGCCGCATTCTGAATTGACTGCAATTTAGAGAATTGCGCAGCATTTGCTCCTAAATAGAGAGCGTTGCAGTAATCAATTCTAGATAGAATCGTAGCTACTACCACTGTTTTCCTCAGGGAGAACGGTATAAAAGGAAGAATCTTCCTCAGACCTTTCAGCATAAAGAAGCAGGCTGATGAGACTTGGTTGATCTGGGGAGCCCAGGAAAGATCATTATCTACCAAAAGACCTAGATTCCTGACTTTTTTGACAGGGGACGGACATGTACCTGCTACATGTGGCCACCATAGTTGGTTCCATACCGAGATTTTCTGGCCAAACTCAATCACCTCGGTTTTATCTACATTAAGTTTTAAAAAATTGACATTCATCCAGGTCATCAGAGCCGAGATGCAGTTACTGAATTGGGTTGCCATGGCATCCACGGGCTGTGTTACCGACACTATAAGCTGCGTGTCATCAGCATAAGACACCAGCATAAAGCCGTAACTTTTTATTAGTCTAGCCAGAGGAGCTACATATATATTAAAAAGAGTAGGGGATAGGGCCGAGCTCCAAACAAAACTTCCAAAACTCCTTGGCTAGTTCCGCTAATCCCCTCAACCGAGGTCCCCCCAACTTGTTCACATATCGAACTGCCGACAAATTGTCCATTTTTAACAGAACACAACACTTCACTTGATCCCTTAAAAAACTCTTTATCGCAAAAGACCCTGCCAAAAGTTCCAGACAATTTATGTGCATCCTTCCTTCTTCCTTCGACCATTGTCCCCCTGTCGACACTGAGCCACATCTCGCACCCCATCCGTGCAGACTCGCATCCGACTCTATCTCCATCTCCGGCACTTCTCCAAATATCGCCCTACCGTTTCATGCTTCCAAACTCATTAACCACCAATCGAATTCCTCCTGAGTCTCTTGATTCATCTTTACCCTCTGAGAGTACCTCGTATCCTGCCTCAAATGAGAAGCCTTCAATCTCTGCCACGCCCGATAATGAAGGGGTGCTGGAAATATAGCTTGAATCGATGCCGACAACAGACCCAACAACCGAGCCAGTTGCCTCAACGTAATCCACTTTGCACTCCTCACTCTTTTCACTTCCTTCCTGATTTTCCTCACTTTCTCCATTGGCAATTTCAATACACATTCCAACGTCTGTATCTGGAAACCTAAAAACTTCATCTCCTGCATAGGCTCTACACAAGATTTCTCCTTGCTCACAACAAAACCCAGATCCTCTATCACTTTCACCGCAAACTCCGTTTGCTCTCTCGCTAAATTCTCCTCTTCTGCCATTATCAAAACATCGTCCAAGTAAATGATTAAACGAATCCCCCTGGATCTCAGCCAAGCTGCCACTGGCCTCATCACTTTGGTGAAACACCAGGGGGCTGACGTCAAACCGAAAGGAAGACTCTTGAACCTCCAACGATTTCCCTTCCACCTGAACTGCAGGTAATCCCTTTGCTCCTGACACATCGGAATGGTCAGATACGCATCCTTCAAATCTAACCTGGTCAACCAATCCCCTTTCCTCAACAAATCCCTTAGCATATGAATACCTTCCATCTTGAAATGATTGTAACCAACCCAATCGTTTAACTCCCTTAGGTTTATTACTGGTCTCATTCCTTTTCCTTTCTTCTCCACTAGAAACAGATTGCTTACGAAACAACCAGGGACCGCTCTCGCAGGTTCTATTGCCCCTTTCGCCTCCAAGGCCTCCACTTCCTTCGTCACCAAAACCTCCATTTCTTTTGAGAATCTCAAAATGTTGGGAATCCTCCCCTGCACCGGCGTCCTGATAAAATCTATTCTGTAACCTGTCACCGTTTTCAAAACCCATGGATCCTGAGTTATCTCTCTCCATCTTGAAACAAACAGGGCTAGTCTGCCGCACAGTTTTATATGGATAGAAATAGGGTCTTGTAAACAACTTACCTGAGACACCCCTTGTTCGCCTCTCAGATCGCATGCCTCTTGATCTGCCCCTCTGCCTTTGCGGGAAGAAACTTCCCTGCTCCGATCTGGTGTAACCATATCCTCCACCATAACTTGCTCCATAGGGTCTGACTCCTCTACCAAAGTTACTCCTGGTAAAACCTTGACCTCGGCTGGGGAACCGACCCCACGTTCGCCCGGCCTTTCCAAAAACCCTTCTGATATCTTTCTGCGCTTTCTGCAGCGAGTTAAATGTACCTACATATCTCGCCATATCTTTGACGAAATCATCGCCGAAAAGCAAGCCCTCACTCTGCTCCCCTAGCTCCTTGCTAGCCAAGTCAGCGAGTTTAGGATCTATTTTGAAAAGGATACTCTTCCTCCTTTCCATACACAAAGCCGCATTCGAATTTCCAAGAAGGCATATGGCTCTCTGCACCCACTGGCGCATCTCCCCTACATCCACACCAGTGTTGTTAGTATGCGCCTCCTCGCACATATCAAAAATTTTAGTTAGTGGCCCCAGAACATCCAGCAGCCTGTCTTGGCATCCTTTCAGCCCTTTGTCTAGACCCCTTCTAGGATCCTTACCACTCTTATTAAGGAATGCCATCATTTTTGATCCAATTCGGGCGTGTAGGCCACCTTACTGTTTAAACTAGGTCTAGGACATTCAGATCTTAGCCTAGTTCTGACATCCTTTGGGATCTCTCTCCTAATCCAGTACCTTACATACTTTGCCACGTGTTCAACTGGAGTCCACTGTGGAGACAAAGGATGTTGTATCAATAATGGGTCGAACATCTCCTCCCCTTGAGGATCCACAAAGTCACCTACTTCAAACTTCATCTCTTTGCCTTCTAACTTCCTTTTTTTAATAGGAACCTCTTCCACATCTGAATCCTCCAAACTCGAACTACACGTAAGCTCAACATCACCACTTGAAGAGCTAGAGTCACATGCCGCCACACTATGACTTCTCTTACGCGCCTTTATAGCGCCTCCTTTTGCCTTTACAGCAACCCCCTTTTGAACCTTACATTAATTTCCTTTTGCCTGACTTCCCTTCTCAACATGTCTCCTTTTTCGGGTCTTCTTCAAACCCTGGCCAGACACTCCTGCGACAACATCTACTTCTTCTGTTGTCCAGAAGTCATCTTCCTCACCAGATCTGTGTCTGTTCTCTTTTTTCTCATACTTTTCTCCAAAGTATTTTCAATCTTTTTATCCAGTGAAGCTGACATCTCCCCAAACATGTTATCCATATACACTTTCATTCTCTCTTCCATACTTGCCTCAGCACTTTCCATTGTTTGTTTATTTTATAAACACGACAAAATCTCTATATTCTACACTCAAATACCTTCTCTCACAAATCTTTGGATCTACAATCTAAAATTGTAAACAACAATTCAATATCCCTACTAACTCTCTAATTTGTATTTTTAAAAGCTCCAAAAATCAAGCTTCCCTCACTTGTCCAAAAAAATCCGACCTCACACTGAACCTCCGAACGAAGTCTGACAGAAATTGACTTCGTTCCGAAGGACGCTTCAACTCATCCCTAAATATGGCCGCCTAACACTCCATAAACTAACTAGAGACTAAACCCATTCACCCAAAATGGCCGCCCCACGTAACGTGAATACGGTGGCCCCACTTGGACTCTCTTCTTTGAAGTTCCCCTTCTCGCACACCATAATTCTTGGAACACGAGAGGAGAAAGACGCGCTCGAGCGCTACCGCTCGTGCGCTAATATCTCGCGCCTACTATGAATTCTCTGTGACAACGAACTGCCACACGCACGATGTTCGATCCGCTCATCCTTTAACGGTAACCGCCTAAACTTTACAAAACTACAAGCCTTTTTAAATAAAGTCGAAATCGATCTCTCCCAAAGCGCTAAGCTTCCCCACATCAACCATCCAATTATACTTCCTATTCCATCATTTTACCCCCCAAAGAGACAATTAAACCTTTAAAATTTTAAATAACTCTTTTACTCTTAACATATTATTCCTCATTTTCTCTTATTTAAATAACAATTAAAATCCATCAATATATTTATTTAAAAATTCACTAAATAATCAAACATACCACTTTCAATCAAACGATAGATTTGAAAGTACTTATCTTGTGCTTGAGCAGCAACAAAAGAGGAAGATGGCTGCCTGTTCTAGGAGTATATGCATGTTCTACGTTCTAGAGTTTGAGGAGCAATAAAGGTGTTATGCATAATATTGGCCTCCGGACCTTGCCATAAAATTCTACTTCTATCCAACAATGATTAAACCTCCCAGGTCCAAGAATGGCTAAACACAATTGACACTCTGAACTGCAAACCAACAATATCTAAATCCATCAAATCTCTGGGGTTCTCCCTTGACCCAAGCCTGAGCATGAGTCAACACATAAAGAACTCAGCCAAGAGTGCATTCTACAACCTAAAACTCCTACACAAAATCAAGCCCTTCCTCTCCCTGAACAACCTACAAACTGCCACCCAAGCAATTGTACTATCTAGACTGGACTACGGGAATGCCACTCTTACTGGCACCCAGAAGTTTCACCTAGCGCCGTTAACAGCCACATTAAATGCAGCAGCAAGGATGGTCACTGGAGCAAAAAAACACGACCACATCTTCCCCTCCCTGAAAAATTTCAAATGGAGCCGCATTGAAGCCCGTTTCTGCTTTAAAATGGTCTGCCTCACTCGCAAGTCCTGCACGCTGGGAAACCAACGTACCTTGCGTCTAAACTAGTAAAGGAAGGCCAGTCAAATCTCTAAAGAGCACCAACACTCTGCTTCTCATCCCACCAAAAAAACACAAACAAAAAGCCCTTTTGCACTCCTTTTCAGGCAACGCCCCCAAAATCTGGAATTCCCTCCCAGTTCATATCAGAACAAACCCCTCCTTTGTGAGCTTCAAAAGACTATTAAAGGATGTTCTCAACCGACACTTCAACCCGTTGGACTCCAAAACCTAGCTCTCAACTTGACTCTTTTCCACATATTACTTACATTATGTATACCCCCTCCCCACGCTATACTGTGGCCTGACCCTCAACATTACTGTATTTTTCACTCTATGCTGTCCAACCCGACCTTGTCTCTGTATATGTCTGTAAAGCGCCTGGTTCTATTGTAACCAGTCTCCCATTGAGTTTCTGCTTTGTAATCCATGCCATCCAACTCGACCTTGTCTAGGCAGATGTCTGTAAAGCGCTCTGATAGCCTCAGGTCTTGCAAGTGCTGTATAAAATTCCTTAAATAAAATAAAACAAATACAAAAATAAAATAAAATTATCAATTACATAACATCTCTGCATTACAATATTGAACAGTAATCTCAAACAACACTTCCATTATGGTGGTATCCCATGATATAACCACCACTTCCCCTATGTTGTGTCATGTTTTTGGGGACATCCTCATGCATCACATATCAGTTTCTACTGGTGCGCACACCAGTCAACCTCCCTTCTCCATAGCTGCAGCGAGGGAGTGAAGGTTGTCTCCACAGGCAAGTGATGTCTCTCTTTGCCACCAAAAAAGCCATCTCTATAAAAGTCCTCTCAGAGCGCTGCCCCCCCCAGCTCCTCGAGGAGACCCAGCAGTGCAGCCCGGAGGCATAAATCAATTTAGCAACCCAGAACCGACGAGATATTGTGATCCCCCATCCCTAAATGAACCTAAAGCTGGGCAATCCCATGCCAGATGATAGAAGTCAGCAGCGGGGAAAGCGCAATGTGTACTTGCAACCTGTATTGATCGACTCATCTATTGTATGCAAGGTGGGGACAGGTAGGAAGCATAAAGGTAGTTAGTCTGGATCATACGCAGCCGCCATGGCATTTCCAGTTCCCTTGGAGCCAGACATGCCTCCCTCTAATCATCGTCATCTAGCTTGTCCACCCCAACCCTCCCACCTCTGCCGAAGGGAAGAGAAACCATCTGGGGCGTTGATAATCAGTGAGCTGTAAATCGCAGAGATAGCTCCATTACCCAGGCACCCCATGAAAATGTTTGCCTCGAGCGAGTTGTATTCAGGGATTTGGGCATCGAGTGGGAGGTGAACCCGCAGAGCATGTCGCAGTTGGAGGAAACTGAACAATTGTTTGTGGGACATTGATCTCTCAAATCTTGGAAGGACATCAGGGTCCCTCTGCAGTAAACATCCCCCAAGTACATAATTTCAATCTGGTCCCATTGGGCCCCCAAGTACATAATTTCAATCTGGTCCCATTGGGCAAAGACTTTAAGGCTCAAGACCTGTTGAAGCTAGGTGCCCCGCCATAGGGGAGTCAACTCCATCTGGCGGCAGTCCCAACGGAAAAGGCGAAGTGCCGCCCTCCAGCAGGGCACTGCCACATCGAGTACAGGATGGGGCCGATAGGGGCATTCGGCCATAGAGCAAGTCAAGAAGACACTCAAACTCCAGAAAATGAAGTTCTAGATGGTAAGCAGGGTTGTCCCAGCCCCTCCTGAACCATTCGTTTATGGGTACCAGATGTGCCTGTAGATAGTAGCCATAAATGTCGGACACGCCAAGGCCGCCATTGGAAGGAGATTTCCATGCTGAGTTAAATGGCATTCAATGTTGCTTGTCCTCCTATACAAAGGATGTCAACTTTGAGGTCAGGCTTTGGAACCACCCCCAGGGGATTGCATAAGGAAAGTTTGCTAAAATGTCGAAGTACCGGAGGAGACACATCATTTTACAGAGTGCAATACATCCATTGGGTTAAGGGGCAATAAGCTCTATCTGCCCAGGTCCCTGTCCAACGTCGAGGCCAGGGTCAAAAGTTAAGGGAACAGCTTGATATTTGAATCCCTAGGTATACAAATGAGTTCTGTTGGAACTGTACGTCAGGGCACCTGTTAGAAATAGGGGTCTCTAGTTGGCAGAGGTAGGTACCTTTGTCAAAATAAGGACCCTTGCTTCTAGTCAGGGTAAGGAGGATACACACTTCAGATAACCCCTGCTGACCCCCTTGGTAGCTTGGCATGAGCAGACAGACTTATCCCAAAGGCAATGTGCAAAGTATTTGTACTCAAAACACACAGTAATACAGTGATAACAACACGAATGGGCACCACAACAGTTTAGAAAATTAAAGTAACTTTATCTAAACTCAACAAGACCAAAACGACAAAAATCCAACATACATGTAGTAAAATAGGACTTCAAAACAGTTATCTCAAAAATAGAACTTGTAGAAAACAAATAACTCCACCTGGAGCTCTTACGGTATAGTGACAGCAATAAATCCAAAGTACGGCGCCAACCGCGAGGTGCGTGGCGTCGGGCATGAAATCACACAGACCCCCAAACAAAGAGTACCGTTGGATTACGAAGTCTATGACGATGCACAGCATCGTGGAGGTGAGTCGTCGGTGCCGAGGTCGAGGCTGGCTACCTGGCTACCATGGGGGAGGCGAGGCATCGTGTCCACAAGGAGGCAACGTGCCGAATCCAGGACAGGTGACGTCGGTTGCATCTGCGGTGAGGCATCGGTTCTGGTGAGGCAATGCGAAGTCGGCGAGTTCGTGGAGTCACCCTCGGCAGTTATCGGCACCCTGATAACAGGATGCAGGCACTGGCATTGGGAATGCCCATAACTGCAGGCGTCAGCAAGTGTCGAAGAGCGTTGGAGCTGCGATGCAGGCCGGGTGGTGCGTCATGCACTTCACAAGCGGTGCCTCTGCCCTTGGGACAGGTCGCAGCATCGCAGCGGCATTGGAGACAGGTTTTCTTGCTTCTTTCAAGTTGCTTCCAGCTCCCAACACCAGGCACAACCTCCAGAGGCCCAAAACTGGAATAGGTACCTCCTGGCAGGTTGGAATTCTCAGCAATAGAGTTCAGGGGGAGCAGTGGGTGAAGTCTTTGCATCTCTGAGACTTCAGAACAGGAGGCCAGCATACCCAGGCCCTTGGAGATTCTTCTTCAAGCTGGTTCACAGCAAAGTTCCAGTCTTTGTCCTTTCCTTGGCAGAAGCAGCAACTGCAGGCCAACCCCACACAGCACACATCATAGGGGCAGTACTCCTCCTCACAGTTCTCCAGGTCTTTTCCCTGGCAAAGGTTCCTCCTGATTCCAGAAGTGATCTAAAGTTATGGGGTTTAAGGTCCACTACTTGTACCCCATTTTGTCTTTGTTCGTCTTTGTGCAAGGGTCTCTGAGCCCAGTACAAAACAGTTTTGTCCTCACTGGTGTAGTATGACCACAGGGGGTGAAGACGGCATCGTGGAAGGGAGACAGGCCCTATTCAGGTGCAGGGAAAACTCCTCCCACTACTCTAAATGCAGCTAGATCTATTCAGCTCAGCTCTGAATCATCCAGGAAGGGCCAGGCACACCTCAACCCCCCCAGTGCTGTCTACAGTAAATGCATATTCCCAGCACCTGTCACTCCAAAACGAGACACAAACAGGCAGAGTCACTGGTTAGACAAGAAAATGCCTACTTTCTAAAAGGTTCAAGTACACCACTTGGAATAAAAACGATTTTTAGAGAATCAAAATAGGGAATAGACCTCCCCAAGTAGAAAAAGAAAAGAAAAGGGGAGAGAAAGATGCTACCCAACTCTTTAGCTCTTAAAACACCCAATACCCATATACAAATAATTTTCCTTAATTTTCCAAAAATGATTTTTTAATATTATCAAAAAGCGTATCAAAGACATATATACAATAATGATGGCGCTCATACAGTTACACAAACAGAGTTACAATTGTGAACAATGACAGTTGTAAACAGACAAGTAGTGGCTGAGGAAGAAATACAAAGGCAGGTTTCAAAACAAAACAGAAATACACAACAAAACAATTGTGTCCTCATTCATTAGAGCCACACTATTGGCATCTACGGCGTTTCAACCCATAGATAAATGGAGTTGGGGAGGTCTATTCCCTATTTTGATTCTCTAAAAATCGTTTTTATTCCAAGTGGTGTACTTGAACCATTGTTTGGACTATAGTGTTAATTACCCCTGGTTCAGGTTCTAGGGTTGCCCCTGTTGTTTGTAACTACTTTCTAAAAGGGGCATTTTTAAACTCACAATTTAAAAAACATCTTTGCTAAAAGATGTGTTATTAAATTATGAGTTCAGAGAGCCTAAACCTTATTTATCTATCTTTTCCCAATGGGAAGTTATACTTGTAAGATGTTACAAAGTATCTCCCATGTTATCCTATGGGACAGATAGCCTTACAATAGTGAAAAAACGAAATTGGCAGTATTTCACTACCAGGACATGTCACACACACCAGTACATGTCCTACCTTTCACATACAATGCACCCTGTCCACGGGGGTACCTTGGGCCTACCTGAGGGGTATCTTACATGTAAGAAAAGGGAGGGTTAGGGCCTGGTAAGTGAGTGCACTTGCCAGGTTGACAAGGCAGTTTAGAACTGCGCACAGACACTGCAGTGGCAGGTCTGACATACATTTTCAGGGCTACTCATGTGGGTGGCACAATCAGTGCTGCAGGCCCACTAGTAGCATTTGATTTACGGGCCCTGGCACACTCAGTGCACTTTACTAGGGACTTACCAGTAAATCAAATATGCCAATCAGGGAGAACCAATTGTAATAACCATTTACACAGGGAGGAGCGCTTGCACTTTGACACTGATCAGCAGTGGCAAAGTGCCCAAAGCACCTAAGCCAGCAAAAACAAAATCCAGCACAGCATCAAAAATACAGGAGGTAGAGGCAAAAAGTCAGGGGAAACCACGCCAAAGATGCCAAGTCTAAGAGCACCAATGTCGCCTTGCAGTTTCCCCATCCACCTCCACCAGCAGGGATTTACATGCATTGACTTGCAGACCGGAAGACTCCCAATGTAGATTGAGAATCTCCAGACATCGAGGGCCTGAGGCTTGCGGGAACGATGAGGAAAAGTAGTATATCGTCAGCATATAGGGCTATCCGATCTTCAAATCCACCTTCCCATTTCCAGCTCGAGATCTGAGCGTCACAGCGTATCAGACGCGACAGTTGCTCAATAGCTAGGGTGAATAGCAGTGTTAATAGAGGGCATCCCTGACATGTGTCTCTATGGATTGGAAATGGGGGGGTAGAACTCCGTTGACACGGACCCGAGCTGTGTTGTATAGGAGGCGCACCATTCTCCATAACGATGTACCAAGCCCAGTTCGCTGGAGCACAGCTTTGAGGAAAGACCAGGAAACCGTGTTGAATGCCTTTCAGAAGTACAAAAGTAGAAGGGCTAGGTTACAATCCAGGTGGTGTGCAGTGGCATTGCTAGACCTTTTGCCGCCCATGCTGTAACTGCTTTTGCCCACCTAGCTGCCAGTAAGAGCGGGGGGGGTGCTGGTGATTCCTGCTCACCCCCCGACAGCTGCAGGTAAGAGCGGGAGGGGGCAGACCAACCCCCCTTGCTATGCCACTGGTGGTGTGTTTGGGAGAGGGCCAACTGTACTCGACGAATACAGTGGTGGGTACTTCTACCAGGCATGAAACCACATTGGTCTGGATGAATGAGGTGGGACAGGGTCGACCCAGTCTGAGCACTAGAACTTTAGCAAAGACCTTGATTTCTGCATTAATAAGAGAGATCGGGCAGTAGGCAGAGCATCGGTCTGCAGAAAGTCCCACTTTGGGTATGACCACAAAGGTGGCACAGTCGAGGTCTGGGGGGAACTATTCCTGGTGTTTCTCTCTTTTTTTTAGCTCTTCAGAGAGGTATAGCTTTGTCCAGACACAATGGAGCACCCAGTATAAGTAAAAATAAATCCCTTTCAGGCTTAGAGTTCTGCATAAAGTATGTAAAAATAGGGAAGCAATGAACTCTGGGTAGTTCCTAAGTCTAGGTGGAGAGAGCAGCTCCTGTATAGAGCCATCTACAACACCAGTGACACTCTGAATCTGCTCACCTCAAATGACTGTTTATCTAGCAAAGTTTTATGCATCGGATTAGCACAGTGCCAACCACACCTAGCTAGAAAGTGAAAAAGTCTTTTGCCATTTTTACAGCAAAGTCTTTAAGCATAGAATTAGCTAGTGACATCCATGCCAAGCTGAAAAATGACAAAAGCCTCTTACCACTGCAGGCACAGTATTACTTTTCAGAGAGGTATAGCCTTGTCAGCCATGAAAATAAAAATATACAAAGACACAATGAAAATGTACACAAATATTAACAGTGTATATTAGGATGCCTTTCATATACATAACATTCAGAAGATAAAAATCTGGATCAAAGCTAGTGTGACAATGTTATTAGTAGGCATATATTGACATGACATGAGCAAATACCATTCCCCAAATGTAAGCCACGGGGTCATGAGTGGCAAGAGGGGGCACTAAAGGGCACATAAATATACTTACCAATAAATATGAAAAATGGACGGATGTATTGAATGACATAAGGAAAGTAAAAAGTAGGCATTTCGTCTCTCAAATAATATATACAGGTGTTTATAATATTTTATAAACACATTGTAACATACCCAGACAACTATGAAGAGACAAATATGGTTATACATATTGGAAATTATATCACTGAAGAGTTACCAGTCTCTGCTATCTGTTGTCTGTGGCCAGTCTACATGTTGGCACACTGATTGGATCCGGAGAGGAGGCGCTGAAAGTTGGAAGATGGGAAGACAATACAAGGCTTTCAAAATGGGGCAAATACCAATGGGGCAGGTAACTGGATTACCTATTAGAAACTATAGAGCACTCATAATGAGGAACTAGCTGTTTTTGCTGCTATAAATGATAAAAAGTTACATTTTATGAATAAAGCAAGAAGCATGTGCTTTAACTCTTCACTTTAAGAGACAGACAATAAGTTTATCAAGGAGTATCATAATAAGTCAAATTGATATAAGTAGTGTTCTTATATATGGCTATGGAATCCCCAAGTAAGAGATATAGAAAAAAAGTGAAATATTAGTAGTGTTTGTAGAGCACAGCGAATCACTCTTGGCGGTATCCAGGCGTTGTACTGCAGGTATCAGTTGAACATCCAGGTCTTGAGTCCCTTCCTGAAGTAGTTCAGTGAGGATGAAGTGCAGAGGTGGAGGGGGAGGGTGTTCTATGCTTTGGCGGCGAGGTGGGAGAAGGATCGTCCTCCAGAGCGGCTGCGGCGGATACGTGGTGTGTGAGTGAGGGCGAGGTGTGCAGAGTGGAGGTTTTTGGTCGACTGGTGGATGAGCAGGCGGTGGTTCATGTAGTCTGGTCCTTGGTTGTGTAGTGCTTTGTAGGCATGGGTGAGGAGCTTGAACTGGCATCTCTGCTGGACGGGGAGCAAGTGGAGGTCTTTTGGGTGCTGGGTGATGTGTGTTCTCTTGGGGAGGTTTAGGATTAATCTCACTGCTGCATTCTGGATTGTCTGGAGTGTTTGCATGAGTTCTGTGGTAGTGCCGGCATAGAGTGCATTGCCTTAGTCGAGCCGGCGGTGATGAGGGCATGCGTCACAGTTTTCCTTTTGCTGAAGGGAGCCATCTGAAGATTTTGCAGAGCATGCGGATCGTGTGGAATCAGGCTGAGGCAACGGCGTTGATCTGACGTTTCATGGGGATTTCACTGTCCAGTATGATGCTGAGATTGCAGGTGTGGTCTTTCGGCGTGGGGGTAGGTCCGAGCTCCTCTGGCCACCAGGAGTTGTTCCGCAGGGAGGTGTGTCTGCCAAAGATCAGAACTTCTGTTTTGTCTGTGTTGAGTTTAAGCAGTTGTCTTTTATCCATAGCGCAATCATCTTCATGCAGTTTTGGAAGTTGGTCTTTGCCAAGGTGGGGTTTGCTGAGAGTGAGAGGATGAGCTGAGTGTCGTCTGCATAGGAGATGATGTTGATGTTGTGAGATCTGATGATGTCTGCGAGTGGTGTCATGTAGAAATTAAGAAGGGTAGGGCTGAGGGATAAGCCTTGAGGTACTCTGCAGATGGTGTGCTTGGGTTGCGAGGTGAAGGGAGAGAGACAGACTCTCTGGGTGCATCCCATGAGGAAATATGCCATACATCTGAGTGCCTAGTCTTTGATTCCAATCTGGCGTAGTCAATCTATGAGTGTGGGGTGGGAGACGGTGTCAAAAGCTGCATGGAGATCAAGGAGAATGAGGGCAACTGATTCTTCTCTTTTTTTTTTTTTTTGTTGCAGAGTTTTATATAGCGCGAACTTGACCCGAATCGGGTATCAGAGCGCTTTACATAGCACCAGTTACGTTACATTAGGACACACATTCATTTTTGTTAGGCACGGGGAGATTAAGTGATTTGCCCAGAATCACAGGATGTTCAGCGTCATTGCCGAGACTCGAACCCAGTTCCCCAGATTCGAGGTCGGACACCCTAGCCGTTAGGCCAACTCCTCTCCTCTGTTAAGTATGGCTCGGATGTCGTCTGTTGATACGATCAGTGCTATCTCGGTTCTGTGGTTGGCCCTGAAATCTGATTGGGAAGGGTCCAGCAGTTCGTTTTTTTCCAGATTGTCTGTTAGTTGGAGGTTGATTGTCTTCTCCAGGACTTTGGCGGGTAATGGGAGGAGGGAGATGGGGCAGTAGTTCTGGAGTTCTCTGGGGTCTGCTGAAAGTTTCTTGAAGAGAGGTCTGACCTCCGTGTTTTCTCTGCATTGGGGAAGATTGCTGTCAATATGGAGGCGTTAAGGATGGTGGTGAGCTGGTGGCTGATCTCGTTGCTTGCGAGGCTGAAGAGTCAGTGGGGGCTTGGGTTGGTGGGTGCTCCTGAGTGGATGCAGTTCATCAGGGTGGTAGTTGTTGGTGAGCTAAGTTGTTCCCATGTGGTGAGCAGCTGATTGGTGGTAGTGGTTGTTGGGTTGAAGAAGAGGCCAGAGGGTTGGGGATCGAAGTTTCTGTAAATGGCTACTATCTTGTTGTGGAAGTGGTCAGTGAGGGAGTCGCAGTACTTGTGAGGGAGGGATCGAGCTTTCAGTGGCTGAGCAGAAGATGAACTCTCTGATGATGGTGAAGAGTTCCTTGGTTTGGTTGGTGCTGGTTTCGATCCGGAGTGCCAATGCCTCCTTTTTTTGCAGCTTTGAGCTGGCGGTGATAGTCGTTGAGGGCTGATTTGTAGGCAGCTTGGTCGGTGTTGTTCTTGCTGGTTTGCCATTTTCTTTCCAGTTGTTTACACCTGCATTTTGATGAGCTAATTTCTGGAGCTAGCTCGTTTGGTGGGTCTGTGTGTTTTGGCTGATTTGGTGGGGGCAACTAGGTTGACAGCGCTGGTAATCCATGCATTGAAATTCTCTATTTTCTGGTCCAGGTTGGTGGTGATGTTGGGTTGAGTGGTGCTGAGGGCATCTGTCCATTGCTGCTGGGTCACCTTGGTCTATTTGCGGTAGGGAGTGCTGTGTAGGTTGGGGGCAGTGGGTGGCAGACCGGTGAGGGTGACGTGTACAATGGAGTGGTCCATCCAGGTGAATTCTGAGGTGTGGCTGTATCCGATTCTGCTGCTGGACGTGAAGATGGGGTCTAGCATGTGTCCTGCTCTATGTGTAGGGTCGGTGACAAGCTGATTGAGGCCGATTGTTAGACCTGGCATCCTTGGCGTGGGTCTCCCTTCCATTTTTTTCGTAATGCCTCCACTGTTGCCGATATGTTTTTGCTGGACTAGATGCTCATGGGCACTTTGCCGCTGCTAATCAGTGCCAAAGTGCAAGTGCTCCCTATCGTTAATTGATATATGTATTAGTGACTCCATGATTGGATGATTGGTTTACTTGTCAGTCCCTAGTACAGTGCACTCAGTGTGCCCAGGGCTTGTAAATCCAATGCCGCTGGTGGGCTTGCAGCACTGGTTGTGCCACCCACAGAAGCGGCTTGTAAAGGTGTCTCAGGCCTGCCATCGCAGAGCCTGTGTGCAGCCTAGGGCTGCCATGTCGACTTGGTGAGTACACCCACTTACCAGTCCCTAAACCTTCCCTTTACTGCATGTTGGTCACCCCTAAAGTAGGCCCTAGGGCAGGGTGCATTGTAAGTATAAGGTAGGACATGCCCTGGTGTGTGTGGCATGTCCTAATAGTGAATTACAGCCATTTTCGTTTTTCACTATTGCAAGGCTACCTGCTCCCCATAGGCCAGAATGGGCAGACTGACTATTACACCTTATAGTCAGAACTGACCCCGGGAACATGGTAGAAAAACGAATTTAGTATGCCTGAACCCAGGATGATAAAATACATCTTTTAGTGAAGTTGGTTTTAACATTCTGTGTTTGAAAATACCACTTTTAGAAAGTGGGTATTTTCTTGCCTAACTATCCAAGCCTGCCGCTGCTAGGTTGTGTATTCCTTGTCTGGAGATTGAGTGACAGGGGCTGGGGTGGCTACAGGAGACAGGGTGAGTCAGCGCAGGGCTGAATAGAAAGATCTGCATCCAGAGTGGAGGGAGGAGTTGCACCTGGGTCTGAATAGGGCTGTGCCTGCCTTC